>PVKH010038845.1:0-11249 GCA_004027955.1 Chaetophractus vellerosus | reverse complement strand
TGCCATGCCCGTGGGGGCTCAGCCCTGCCCGTGGTGGCTTTTTGCCTTGCCCACGGCGGCTCCGGCCCGCCCACGGCGGCTTGCCTTTCTCAAGGCCGTCTGCCCGCTCGGAGAGGTCCCCGGGAACCGAACCTGGGCCCGGGGCCTCCCATGTGGTACACCGGCGAGCTCTTTATCCACTGAGCTATCTAGCCGGGCCGAGCTCAGTATATTTTAATTGAATAAATGAACTTTAGAATAGAACCATAGAGAGGACTTCTAGATGCTAATATGGCAAAGTTGCTGATCCAACCAGTTAGGGTGGAAAACCTGATAAATCATGGTGCATCAAGTAGACCAGAGATGAGTAATTTTTTTTCCTAAAGGGCTAGATGTTAAGTACTTCAGGCCTTGATGGCCTCAAACAGTATTTTCTATTATACAACTCATTAAAAATATAAAAATCAATTGTTAGCTCATGGGCTATGCAAAGATAGACCAAAGGCCCAATTTGGTCCATGGGACATACTTATTACTTGGCAAGTTTCATGAAATATATAGCAATATACAAATACCCAACATTCTAAGATTAAATGGACAATATCTGGCTTTCAAGAAAAAAATTACTAGGCATGCAAAAACACTGGAAAATACAACCTGAAATAGACAGACATGGAAGATACATAAAAGGCCAAAATTGAACACATTTCTAGACTTAAAATCTAACATTATGAGATTAAAACTTAAGCAAATTGAGTGGAATTAACAGTGAATTAGTCAAAGCAGAAAAAAGGAGTAGTGAATTTGAAGATATAGAAATAGATTATCCAAAATGAGAGAAAAATCCTGAAAAAAAAATAAACAGAGCATCAGTGTTTTGTAGAACAACATCAAAGGAGTATGCATAATTAGAGCTTCCAAAGAGGGAAGAAGGAGGGGGAGATGGAAAATATATTTGAAAATATAATAGCCAAAATTTCTCAAAATTTGATGAAAACTATAAACTCAGATATCCAAGAAACTCACCGAAACCCAAGTACAAGAAACATGAAGAGGGGCCAGCTGTAGCTCAATTGGTAGGGCACCGGTTTACCACATGGGAGGCCCCAGGTTCGGTTCACTGGGGCCTCTTCAAGCAGGCAGACCACCTTGAGAAGGCAAGCCACCGTGGTCAGGGCAAAGCCGCCGTGGTCAGGGCAAAGCCGCCACGGGCAAGGCAAGCCACGCATGAGCAGGGCAAGCCGCCTGTGAGAAGTCAAGGCCGCCACGCGGTGAGCTGACTCGGCGGGTCGCTGCAACAGGGGGAGACAAGCAGACAGAGAAGAATGCAAAATTGAACACAGCAAGAACAAGCAGAAAGGGGGGGATATATAATAAAATGAATTTTAAAAAAGAAACATGAAGAAAACTAAACTAAGGCAAATCACAATCTTCTGCTTAAAACTAGTCATAAATACAAACTTTAAAATAGTCATAAATAAAAGACTCATTATATACAAAAAATAAAGATATAAGTGATGGAAGATGTTTCATCAAAAAGAAGGTAAGCAAGAAGATATTACAGCAATATCTTTAAAGTAATGATAGATAAAAAGAGTCTACTTAAAATTATAGATTCAACAAAAAATATATTTCAAATATCTAGGTAAAGTAAAGACATTGCCAGAAGTAAAAATTAGAAAGAATTCATTATAAACAGATTGTGTTTCAATAAATATTTAAAGAAGTCCTTCTAGCAGAAGAAACATGATACCACATATAAATTTGCATATAAAAAAGAATGGAGAGCACAGAAATGGTAATTACCAAAATAAAAAAATAATACTTAGAGCCCTTTAAAAAATAATTAACTGTTTAAAGAAAAAAATGACAGTAATGTGTGAGATTTACCATATAGGTAAAAGTAAAGTCTGTGATGATAAAACACAAAGGTCAGGAGAAGAGAAATGAAAGTATGCTTTTGTAAGGTTCATATATATATGTGAAGTGGTAAAACAGTTAAATCTCTAGAGAAATAAGTTAAATTTCTATAATGTAAGTCCTAAAAATCCATGAAAATAACATAACAAAGAATAGAGAGGAAGGGTCCAACACTCTCACAAAAACAACAGAGAAAGGGCAAAAAGTTGTCCAAGGGAAATGCTACGGGGATCTGAAGACCAGGAGAGTGATTTGCATACTCCAAGAGGGAAAGGGACAGAGAGAAGAAGAAGCTGAAATGAAAACTGGGAGGTACTAACCCCTAGAGCTGAGAATGGTACCTATCCCCTACCCTCAAGGCAAATGGCCTGGATAAAACCCTTGGCTCTCTACAGCCACCTAAGAGGGGAACAGACACCTTCCTCCATGAGAAGAAGGATGGGGCAGTGGAGGGTGGAGAGTGGTTTCTCTTCAGTGAGTTTGGCCAGCAGAGCCTACTTTGAATCTTGGTTCTGGCCAAACCAGAATCTTGGGCAAGTGGGAATTGAGAGTTACCTCATGTAAAAGTTTGCCAATGAGTGCCATCTGCTGTTCAGCTGGGAAACTGGAAAGAGAAAATCCACTTTCAGGAGTCTCTTGTCCCAGTCCCTTGGATCAGCTTTGAGACTCATCAGTGAGTACCTGGACCTATTTTGATAACTTAAGCTGGGCAATGTTAAAGATTTAGAATAAGTTAAACCCAAAATCAAAGAAATGCCATGAAAAAAAATCCACTAAGTAAGAGAGTGATGGACCATCAGAGTAAATTCACCAACATATTCAGATGTCAATACATCTGCAAAAATCTGCTAGCCATACTAAGAAACAAAAAGATATTGCCCAGGCAAAGGATCCAAATGTAAATCCTGACAAGACACAGGATTTAAGACAACTAGTCGATGATAATCACACAAATCAATTCAAGGAGTTGAAGAAAATATGACTAAAGTGATAAAGCATATTAAGACACTGGGTGAGCAAAAAGAAAAATTTGAAAGACTTCATTAAAAAAGTAACAGAATGTATGTGAAAGAATGACACTATGGATGAAATTAAAATATATTAGAGGTATTTAATAGCAGATTTGAATTGATGGAAGACAGAAATAGTGATTTGGAGGACTGAGCATCTGAACTTGAAAAGAAGGACAACGGAAAGAGAAGAAAAAGGAAAAAAAATGGAACAGGGTCTCAGGGAAATTAATGACAACATGAAACACACAATCATACACATTTGCAATGTCTCAGAAAGAGAAGACAGTGGAAAATGGGCAGAAAGAATATTTGAGGAAATAATGACTGAAAATTTCCCAACCCTTCTGAAAGACATAAATATCAATACCCAAGAAGGACAAGACACCTCAAAAAGAATAAATCCAAATAGACTTATTCTGAGACTATTTAAAATGACAAATATTAGAGATAAGAGAAGATTCTCAAAGCAGCAAGATAAAAGCAATGCATCACATACATGGGAACCTCAATAAGACTAAGTGCCAATCTCTCATCAGAAACCATGGAGGTGAGAAGAAAGTGATATAATGTACTTAATGTAGTGAAAGGGAAATATTGCTGGTCAAGAATTCTTTATCCAGCTAATCTGTCTTTCAAAAATAAGGTGAGTTTAAAGTCTTCACAGGCAAAAAATAACCTGAGAGATTATGTCAGCAAAAGACCAGATTTACAAGAGATACTAAAGGTAGTGCTACATTCTAAATGAAAAGAAAACAATGGCAAGAGACTTGGAGGAGAGTGTAGAAATGAAGACTGTTAATAAGAGTAACTACAGGGGTAATAGTAAGATATGACAGTGGAAAGTCAAAGGATAAAATGGACAAAGTAATGCCTTTACAGTAATAACATTGAACATTAATGGACTAAATTCCCCGAACAAAACACATAGACTGAAGGAATGGATAAAAAATAGGAATCATCTATAATAGATTCTACATGCTGTCGACAAGAGACTCATCTTGGACATGAGGACACAATCAGATTAATTGAAAGGTTGGGGAAAAGATATACCACACAAATTGCCACCAAAGAAGATCTGCATAGAGATACTAATTTTGGACAAAATAGATTTTAAATACAAAACTGTTATATGAGATGAAGACAGTCATTATATATTAATAAAAGTGGCAACTCACCAAGAAGAAATAACTATACTAAATATTTATGCACCTAACCTGGGTGCCCCAATATACATGAAGCACTCATTGGCAAAACTGAAGGGAGAGCTAGACATCTCTCCAATAATAGTTGGAAACTTCAATACACCACTCTCAGCATTGTATAGAACATATGAATATTGCATAAATAAGGAAACAGAGAGGTTGAATAATAAGATAAATGCACTAGACCTAGCAGACATTAATAGAGCTTTAAAACCTGAAACAGCAAGATATGCATTCTTTTCAAGTGTTCATGGATCCTTCTCCAGGATAGACCATATTGAGATCTTATTGAGATCACAAGTCAGGTCTCAATCAATTTTAAAAGATTGAAATCATTGAAAGCACTTTCTATGATCATAATGGAATGAAGCTGGAAATCAATAATGAAAAAAGGGGAAATTCACAAATATATGGAGATTAAACTATACACTCTTAAATAATCAGTGGGTTAAAGAAGATATTGCAAAGGAAATCAGTTAATATCTTGAGACAAATGAGAATGAGAATATAATTATCAAAACTTATGGGATACAGCAAAGGCAGTGTTGAGAGGGAAATTTATAACCCACAATGCTTACAATAGAAAAGAAGAAAGAAAGAAATTCAAAGGCATAACTGCACACCAGGAGGAACTAGAAAAATAACAGCAAATAATCTCAAACCAAACCAAAGGAAAGAAATAATAAAGATCAGAGCAGAAACAAATGAAATAGACAACAACAACAAAAAAGCATAGACAAAATCAACAAAACCAAAAGTTGAAAAAATGTTCAACCTCACTAGCTATTATAAAACACAGATTAAAACTACAATGGGATACAATTTCACACCTTATTGAGTGGCCATTAGAAAATAAAACAGAAAACAAGTGCTGGAGAGCATATGGAGAAATAGGAACACTCCTTCACTATTGGTAGGAATGTAGAATGGTGCAGCCTCTTTGGAAGACAGTCTGGTGGTACCTCAAGAAGCTGAATATAGAACTGCAGTATGATCCAGCAATCCCTTTATTAGTAATATATTCAGGAAAACTGAAAGCAAGCATGCAAACTTACATTTTTCACACCTGTGTTCATAGCATCATTATTCACCATTGCCAAAAGATGGAACTAACCCAAGTGTCCATCAAATGATGAATGGATAAACAAAATGTGTTATATATATATGATGGAGTACTATTCAGCTGTAGGAAGAAATGCAATTAGTATGCATATGAAATCATGGGTGAACCTTGAGGGCATTATGTTGAGTGAAATAAGCCAGACAATAAAGGACCAATTGGTGTGGACTCACTAATATGGACTAAATACAATGAGTAAACTCATATGAGTAAATTCTAGAGTATAGGTTACTAGGAGGTAGAATGTGGGTGGAGAATGGGAGTTGATGCTTAATGTGTACAGAATTTTTAATAAGGTTTATTGTAAAAGTGTGGAAGTGAATAGAGTTGAGGCTAACACATTGTGAGTATAACTAACACTGCTGATTTATAAATGTGATTGTGGCTGAAATAGGTAGTCTCTGGATGTAAATGTCAATTGAAAGGAAGCTAGAGAATAATCCAGGAAATATATAACATAGTGATTTCAGTGGTGGATGAAGATTGTGGTTAATAACATAAATACAAGAAAGTTCGTCTTTTATAGAGTGTTAAGAATACGGTGATACACAGGAAAAGTATAACTAATGTAAATTATAGATCATTGTGAACAATAATATTGCAATGTTTTTGCAGCAATGGCAAAGAAGGTATATCACTTCTAAGATACAACAATAGTGGGATATAAGTGAGTATAGTATTTTTCCTTTTGAAGTAATTTAAAAATTCTAAAATTGACTGAGGTGATGAGAGCATAACTCTGTGATAAAAATAAAAGCCAGTGAGTGTACACTTTGAATGTATTGTACAAAGCATGGGACTGTAAAACACAGGGAATCCAGTGGTGGAAGATGGACGACTGTGGTTAAAAGGACAAATATGAGAATGTTCTCTCATGAATTATAACAAATATAAATTACTAATACAGGGTGTGAAAATTATGTGGGTTGGGGGGAAATACACCAAATGTAACATAGGGGTTATGGTTAGTACTAGTATTTTGATGATGCTCTTTCATAGTTTGTAGCAAATGTTTCACAACAATGCAAGATGTTGATGGTGAGGTGAGGTGTGGGAGTCCTGTATGATAAAATACATGTTTGTTTTGTAAGTTCACAGCTTTTACTATACACTTATTATCTATGTATGTTCTTGTATGAAAGACATACTTCAATGAATATAAAAAAGTAAACTACAAAAGATTTATAGCAAATAAGCCAACAAAGGAGATAAAAGAGAAACCTAAAAACATACTTAAATTATTCAAAGGAAAGTAGAAAACAAAACAAAAAGAAACACAGAACAAACTAAATAAATAGAAAGTAAAGACAAAACAAACAAATTTAAACACTGAAGTATGAAAAATAATATTAAATGTGAATTATGTGAATTATGTGAATTAAAAACGGAGATTGTCTGATTGGATAACTGGCTTTAAATATGAAGACAACTATAGGTTAGTGCATGGAAAAATAATAATAATAAGGTAGAGTGCCTGTATTAATATCAAACATTAATATCAGAGAAAAACATATTGCCAGGGATATTGAAAGTCATTTCATAATGAATATGTGGATGTAACCTTTATGCTTTTAATAATACTGTTTTAAAAATCATGAAGCAATTTCTAGTAGAACTTCAGGAATAAAATTCTTAATTATAGTCAGAGATTTCCACAAGCTTTTCCAATAACTGATAGAAAAATAGACAAAAAATAGTTACACTGTAGATGACTTCAACAGCATTATTCACCAACTTCAACCAGTTGATATTTATGTAGCTATCCACCAAGAGCAGAAGAATACATATTCCTTCCAAATGAGTACAGAACATTTACCAAGAAAGACCTTATTCTGTACCATAAAAGAAGCAATAATAAATTTAAACAGATCCCAGTTATACAAAGTATGTTCTCTGACAATCAATGTAATAAAATTAGCATTCAATGACAGAAGGATATCTGGGAAATTACCAAATATGTGGAAAATAAACATTACCCTTTAAATAATGCAAGGGTAAAAGGAAAAATCTAACTGGAAATTATTAAATATTTTGAATAGAACAAAAATGGCAACACAACATATCAACGTTTGTCAGATTAAGCTAAAGCAGTACTTAAAGGAAGTCTATAGCACTATATCTTGGGAAAGAAGAAAGATCTCAAACAAGAACCTTAGCTCCAACTTAAAGAAACTAGAAAAGAACATTAAACCCAAAGAAAGTAGAAGGAATGAATCATGACCAAGGTGGAAATTAATAGAAAAGAGAGAAACAGTACAAAAAGTTAAAAGTTGGTTTTCTGATTTTTAATGGATAAAATTGGTAATCAGGCTAATCAGGAAAAAATGAGAGAAGGGACAACTTACCAGTATTTGGTTTGATTAGAAGGCATCAATTTAGATTCTACAGATATTATAAAGTTAAGAGACTTTGAACTTTGAACTTTATGCTCCCCACACACCCACCAAAAAGTTAGAATAAATGCACAAATTCCTTGAAAGGCTCAATCCACCAAAGTTCACCCAAATGAAAATATGTAACTGCAGTAGTCTTATATCTATCAAAGAAATTAAAATATTTCCCATGAAGAAACTTCCAGTCACATAAAATTTCCATGGTGAATCCTATCAAACATTCAAGTATGAAATTATATCAATATTACACAAATCATCCAAACAATATAAGAAGAAATATTTTCCAACTAATTTTATGAAGACAGCATTACTCTAATACTAAAACCAGAAAAATGTTTTTATAAGAAAGCTACTGACTAATATTCTTTGTGAACATAAGTGCAATAATTCTTAGAAAGTTTTAGAAAATCAAATCCAAAAATACATAAAAAGGATAGCTCACGTTGACCAATTCTTGTTTATACTAGAATGCAAGTTGGCTTAATATTAAAATATGAATCTTTGTAATTCACCATCTTAATAATCTAGATTGAAAAACAGAAAACATTGTTGAGAGAATGTAAAAGAGGCCTAAAAACAGTGAAGAGATGTACTCTGTACATAGATGAAAAGACTCAATATTGTTAACATATCAATTCTCCCTAAATTAATATACTTTCAATGAAATACTGAATAATCTAGATGGGCCCTGAATGCAGTCTCATGCGTCCCATAAGAGAAACACACAGAGAAGAGGAGAAGGCCATGTGTCCAGGCAGGCTGAGATTGGAGTGATGATACCACAAGTCAAAGAATGTCTGGGGCCACTGGAAACTAGAGAGGTAAAGAACGGGTTCTACGCTAGGTCCTCAAAAGGGAGTATAGCCTTACCAATGCCTTGATTGTAGACGTCTGACCTACAGAAATGTAAGAGAATAAATTCATGTTGCTTTAAGACACCCAATATGTAGTAATTTGTTATGGTGACTATATGAAATGAATACACTAATCATATGCCTACTTAAAGACATTTTCCCAGGAAAAATGAAAGAATATTTTCATGCAATATCTTAGGTGCAAATGTTCACGGAAGCTTTATTTCTAATAAGGAAATGCTATAAACAACTGAAATACCCATCAACACATGAATGGATAAATATATATACCCACTGATTTCTACTCAGCAATAAAAAGCAATGAACTGTTCAAATATGCAATGACGTGTATGAAACTCAAAATAATCAAACTGAGGGAAAGAAACCAGCCACAAAAGAATTTCTATAAAATTCTAGAAATTATAAAACTACTCTATAGTGACAGAAGAGATATAAGTGGTTGCCTGGGGAAGGAGGGAGAAGTATGTGCGAAAACGAGGAAACTTTTGGAAGTGATAAAAATGTTCATTATCTTGATTGGGATGACAGATTCACGGTATTTATTTACAACAACATTTATCAAATTGTCCAGTTTATCTTTTGTCAAATAGATCTGAATAAAGCTATCTACAAAAAAAGAGAGTTAATAACACACCAAATACAACATCTTAGTATTTTGGATAAACTCCAGAAAAAGAAAGGGAGGGTAGAAATGGTGTATATGTCCTGGATTTGATAGAAATCTATAGCGTAAAATATTGTGTTCTTCTAACTAATTACAAATATATGTCCCAGTTTGGGGTCTGGTAACATTTCATTTCTCCCCATTAGTTCAATATACTTTTATTCCCTCCCAGTCTATCTCTGTTTTAATTTCTATTGTAGGATATAAACAAGAAATAGACCCCTACATTTTACCTAGGACAAATTCAAAATCATTGACACAGGAATGCATAATGCAGTGTTCCACAAATATTTGTGTTGCTGCTATGACTACTACACATATCCTGAATAATAGGCCCATTTACAATGAAAAAGAAAATATAGCTCAATTTCACAATTATACCTTTAGTTGTTCAGGTAACTAAACATGTTATATTAATCAGTATGTGATTGAATTAAAATATGTATTCATAAAAGTGTAAAACTAATGAAGCCCATAAGTATGAAATTAAAAGAAAGTAAAATTATACAGGAAAACAACTTTTGTATGCAAAACCTTTAAAAATTACCCTTGATTAAATAAAGTGGTGTATGTAATCATACACACATATATGATCACATAAAACTCTTGTTCACACTCCTGTTTCTATAAACTCATCTTGCCAATATTCTCTGGTGTTGGAATTAGAAAGACATTTTGTAAAGATTAAGAGGTTAATATTTGCAAATCTCCTTAAGAGCACAAGATGTCGTATAAATGCTAATTTTCTTATTTACTAATTTAAAATCAAATCTCAATAACTCTTTGCATTTTAATGATGCTGTTTTCAATGCAAAATCTCAATGCACATTTCCAACATTAATTAAATCTGAAAATTTACCTAAGAAGTAGAAAATGAATGTATTAATCCAGTTCTTCCAGTGATTGTTAGTTCACTGTTAGCAAAGCAGCTTTGGAAGCTATTAATTCCTATAAGCTTTAAGTATGTCACTCAGTCCCCCAGAAAAAGAACTTACATATTTGTTCTCTAGAAATGCAATACAATTAAGATAACATCTGAAAATGCAGAACTCACAGGAGATTTTTAATTATTAGAAGCATCAAGACCTCCATTTATTATTTTATCCTTCGATATCATTTATTTTAGTGATTATGTATGAATTTAGACTTCATTAGACTTCATTCATCATCATTTCATTGATGATTCTTTTTTCATAGAATCACTTGGTTTGGATGATGTTTAAGTTATCTCTTTAAATAGTAGAGATAGATAGATAGATAGAGATAGATAGATAGATAGATAGATAGATAGATAGATAGATAGATAGATGATAAATAGATAGATATTCAAAAGGCACAATGTACTAAAATAAGTCTCTTTCTATCCCCTGTTTCCTACTTACTGGTTCCTTTACTTGCAATTTTCCATGCCAATGGTCACTTAATAAACACTGCTCCACCATGTTTGGATCCCTTGCAATATATCTTGATGCTCATTCCTTAGTACAGATAGAAGTGAAAACAATACTGCTAAGAATACCTCTGTGGGCTTTCCCCACATGCTTCAGCACTTCTGTGCTTTAAATACCTAGGAGAATATCTGCTGGCCTATCTGACTTGGATTATGGTGAATATGAACAACCCTCAAAGAGTAGAGTGGGAAAGGGAGTTAATATGTGATACAGATATGTCTTAGTTTGTAGGGCTGCTTTAACAACATACCACAAACTAGATGGCTTAAATAACTGAAATGTGTTGCCTCACAGTGCTGGCAGCCAGAAGTCTGAAATCAAGGTGTCTGAAAGCAGGGCCATACTTTCTCTTTAACCTGTAGCAAAGAATCTGTCCCACGACTCTTCTAGCCTCAGGTGGTGGCTTGCCAGCCATCCCATGGCAATCTCTTGTTCAGTCATGACATGGAGCTCTTCCCTCACATGTCTCTCTGTGTCCAAATTTCCTCTCTTGAAAAGATACCAGTCACATTGGATTAAGGGCCCACCACTTAACTCCAGGCTGTCCTTGTTTAAACTTGATAATTCCATGTATAATAACCCTATGTCTAAGTAAGTTCACATCCTGTAGTACAGTGGATGAGTATCTTAGT
>PVKH010038844.1:0-11269 GCA_004027955.1 Chaetophractus vellerosus | reverse complement strand
AGCCAATATTCCTGTGTCCCAACCTCCCTGCAAAGACCACGCTTCTCCGTTCCTGGTCCCAATCAGCCGCCCCCTACTTTAGAGCTGGTGAGTGCAAACCTAAACCATCGGCGCCATCTTGATCCCTCCTCAACACTGTTTATTTTGATGTTGAAATGCTCATGGGAGGTATCACCCATGTGTATGCTTAGAGCAAAAAGATGTTTATAAAGAATCCAGAAGCAGAAAGGTTCTTAAGTGTATCTATCTGAGAAGTGATTTTATGAAATTTATCCATTGAAAGAAGATTCAAGACCACATATTTTCTCAATCTGTTTCAAAACATGCATTTGTGTAAGGGAAGATAAACTTGTTACCTCATTTCAGATATATCTGTATACTTTATTTAATTTATTTCTTTTAAATTACTAATGAATAATTCCCTGAAAGAGCACTATTTAGCCTCAAAATTATTAGCATACAAAATTGTTTCTGTCCCATATGATAAATATGCGCTCATAATAATTTGGATATATTCTAATTCTAGTGTATATTTTATGTGATGCATTTTTTTAGTAAAATGGTAACTGAAGATGTATTTGTAAATATACAGTCTGGACTCAAAAGATAGGGAAGAAAATTATACCAATATTCCCTTAAAATTAAAAGTGCAGAAACGAAGGATTAGATATTTCTTCAGCTAGATTCTAAAGGAGAGTTAAGAAATTAATAGGCAAAAATTATGATGACATTTCATGGAAATCTAGCAATGTAAGTAAAAATAGTTACTAAAACATCGATGGAAATATAAAAATTTCCAGTGTCATATTTCACAGTTAAAATAGCTGATATTTATTTGCAAGATATTATGAAACAGTCATGTTCTAGGCTTTTTAAAAATGTATTACTACATATCAACTGTTAAAGAATAGACAGGCAGTTAGAAATTCCACTCAGTACATTATTTTCCATTTCATTAAACTGTGAAGTACTTTCTAAATATCCCCAAGGTAATAAGGAATAGGGAAAAATATCCCTGAAATCTCTCTCTCTTTTTTTACAGGTTCACTTTCAGATTTTCAATTTTATTACATTTATCTCTATGTCTATCTTTGTGCCAGTACCGTAATGTCTTGATTATTATTGCTCTACCCTGTTTTTTAAAATACACTTTTTATTTTTTACTGATACTTAGACTACATAAGTGTTATGTAAAAAATACAGGGTATTCCCATATACCCTGCTCCCAAACCCTCCCACATTTTCGCATGTTATCAACATCCTTCATTAGTGTGGTACATTCGATAAAATTGATGAAGACATTTTGGAGCATTGCCACTAAGCATGGATTATAGTTTACATTGAAGTTTACACTCTCTGGCACAATTTTGTAAGTTATGACAAGATATATAATGGCTTGTATCTGTCATTGCAATGTCATTCAGGACAATTCCCAAGTCCCCCAAATTTCCCCATATTACACCTGTTTTTCCCCTCATGCTTTCATCAGAACTTCCAGTGGCCACTGCCTATCCTTCGATGATATAAGTTATTCCATTGCTGAAATCACAGTAAGTCTATACTAGAATACCAGTAAGTCTACTCTAGCCCATCATTCATTCACCAATCCTGAGGATTCTGGGATGGTGATGCCCACCCCACCTCTAATTGATGGGGGGCTTATTTCCCATGGGGCAGATGGATGGGACTGCCTTGCTTGCAGTTGCAGGCATTCTCTATTCTTTGGGATGGTCATTGTCTATCATCATCTCCTTGTTAGTTGTCCTGGGTGAGTACAATGAACTGGAGAGTAGGTGTTGCAACTTTGTTGGGATTCAGGGCCCAGCTGGCACATGCAGAGCCCAAAGATTTAAGTCTCTTGGGCATACATCTATCAACTGTGGAACTAACTATAAGTTCAAATAGAAGTAGAAGAAGAACATGTGTAAGGAAAATACAACTGAGTCCAACTTTATGACACTGGGAGCATAAATTCCCAAGTAGGGCCCACAGCCAGGGCACCATACTTCTGAGGTACATGCCCTGTCTATAGTGTCTGGATATCTCCACTATTTGAGGCAATATTTGCTTTGGCAACCAATGAGATACTGCTGAGAAATGCATGAGCACAATCTCTGGAATGACTTCCTGACTCACTTTGAAGTCTCTTTGCTGTATAAGCTTATTTGTCTTTACTCTTTCCTCCTTTTAATCAAGATCTTTTTCAAGTTGCCTTGGTAGTTGGTGCTTGGTAATATTCCCTCAGTGCCAGTAAGGCTTATCCCCAGGAGTCCTGTCCCGTGCTGGGGTAATGGTAACTCAATTATATGCTGAGTACAGCTTAGAGAGAGGGCACATTTGAGCAACAAGGGGGCTTTCTAGAGGTAACCCTTAGGCACCCTAAAATACTAGGCTAAACTTCAATTTCAAAAGTAAAGGTTCTTAAGTATATTCATCAATATTGAGGGCCCGTCATTGGTCCAACTTCCTTCAATAGTCACTTCCCCTGTACTCAGGGGATTCTTGTTGTCCCATTAGAGAATGTGGCAGAGCTCCCCAGACTGGGAATTCTGTATTCTCTCAGCTATTGTGAGAAACCCCACCCACCATGACAATGTCCTATGAACACTTGAACACATTTATATGCCTTATATGCATGCTCTAAGTGAACCTCCTACCATCCATCCCCGTTACTGACACCCAATACCAATTATCCTCCTCTGCTACAGTTGCAACTCTTCTGTGATCCAAAACTTCTTCAAAAATGTAGCTAAGAAAATAACCAGTTACTATTAATACAAAAATGAAATAATGATAGTTTTAAAAATAACAAATAAAATAGGACAAATTTTTAAAATTGGAATAATAAATAGTTTAAAATATAAAATTAGAAATTGTTGACATTATGTCTTTTATCACTGTAAGATCTGTTGTCTCTCTCATGGCCAAGGCTATTAATTTAATAACTTTGATACATATTGAAGGAGAAGTGATATGGTTAATTTAAGTTAGTGAAACTTGAGAAATTCTTCAAACTGAGGAGAGTAATGCAATCTGAAGAGCCTGAAGATAAGAAGGACACTACTATTGATCAAGTGTTAATGCATGTTTTTTTTTAAATAGATGCTTTAGATAACATAAATGTTACATAAAAAATATAGGGGATTCCCACAGACCCGATTCCCACCACCTCCCATACATTTCCACCTTAACAATATTTTTCATTAGTGTGGCACATTTGTTTCAATTGATGAACACATACTGAATTATTGTTACTAACTTTGGTCATTAATTTACATTATGGTTGCATTTTGCACTGCATAATATTATAGGTTTTGACAAAATGTATAATGGCCTATATCTGTTATTGCAATGTCAAGTAGGGCAATTCCAATGTCCCCAAAATGGCTCATGTTATACCCATTCTTCCTTCTTCCCTTCAGAAACCCTGGTGTCCAATGTCTTTAAATCAATGATATGTGTTTTTCCATTGCTAGAATAATAATAAGTATACTTTAGTCCATATTCCTAGTCCCCTGTTAAGTTTATTCATTCCCTATTCTTGAGGATTTGGGGATGGTGATGCCCACTCTGGTTCTGAATGAGAGGGGGTTTAGATCAAATGGGACAGATGGATGGAACTGTGTAGCTTGCAGTTGTAGATACTCACTGTTTATTGGTATGGGCTTTGTCCAATATCATCCTTTTGTGAGTTGTACTGGGGAAGTCCAGTAAACTGGAGAGTAGATGTTGCAACTGTGCTGAGATTCAGGGTTCAGCCAACATATGAACAGACCAAAGATTTAAGTCTTTGGGACATATATTTAACAAAATTAGTGCTAATTAAAAGTTCAAGTAAAAGGGATAGAAGAGCCCTGTGTAGGGAAATAATAAATGAGTCTAATTCTGTTACATTGGGGAGAATAATCCAAAGTAAGGTCCACTGAGTGGATGTCAAATTCCTGAGATTGTCTGCCCTGTTTATAATGTCTAGATGTCTCTAGAGCCCTGAGGAGACCTGCTCTTTGAGGGACTGTTTACTGTGGCAATCAATGAGATCCTCCTGATACATGCATAATTGTAACTTCTGGAAAAACCTCCTGACTCATGTTAAAATCTCTTAGCCATAAAAATTCATTTGTATTTAATATTTCCCCCTTTTAGTCAAGGTCTTTTTCCAAATGTGTCATTAGTTGGCACCTGGTACTAATCCTTCAGAAGTTCATCCCTGGGGGTCATGTCCCATGCTGGAGGGAAGGTAGTGAATACATATACTGAGTATGATTTAGAGATAATCTATGTTTGAGCCAAAAGGAGGTAAGCCTTATGAAATATATGATATTAGGTTAAATTTCAATTTCATAAGAAAAAAGTTCATGAATATATATGCATCAATATCAAGGGTCAGGGATATTGGCCTCTTATCTATCTCTAGGAACTGCCCGTGTACTCTAGGGATTATTGACACTCTATTAAAGGATGTAACAGGACTTCCCAGGAAGGGAATTCCATACTTTTTTCAGTTATTGTGTGCACTTTCATCCACTGACACAAAACCCCATGACCACTTGAACATATTGATATGTCTTAGAGGCATTCCCCAGGTGCATCTCTCCAGAAAAATCATCCCATCACCCACACCCCTAACCAGTGATACTTCCCTGCCACAGTTGTGACCTTTCTGTGATCCAAAGCTCCCCAATAACAATTCCAAAAAATAAACAAGTTTAAAAAATAAGAAAATAAGGTAATAAAAATAAATAAAATACAGAAATAATAAAAAAATTATTTTCATTGTGTGTTTCTTCACTGTAACATCTGTTATATTTTATGTACACTGACAATTTCTACCGTATGTTTCCTCAGTGTCTTTTTTCCCAGTTTATCTTCAAAGAAGCTGTAGGAAACAGAATGGTCATATAGAAAATATATAGTATTCCCATATACCCAACCCCCATCACCTGTCCCAGTATCCCATATTAATAACATTTTAAATGTTTATAGTACATTGGTTACAATTGATTACAGATATCAAAGCATTACTACTAACCATGGTCAATGGTTTACATTATGGTTTACATTTTGTACTGTATACTTTTATATGTTTTGACAAAATTTAAAATGGTTTGTATCTGTCATTGCAAGATCATGGAGAACAATTCCAATGCCCTAAAAATGCCCTATGTTCCATCTATTCTATTCTTCTCACCCACTCCCCTCAGAACCTATGGTAGTCACTAAATTTCAATTTTTAAAGAACAAGGTTCATAGTTACATTCAATAATATTGTGGACTTGATATATTGGTTGTTTTTTTTTTATTAGGCACTGCCTATGTTCTTGAGAAATTCTTGACCTTCTAATTGAGAACATAGCGGGACTCCTGAGGATGGAACTTTAATGTTTTCTTGTTTATTGTGTGGGTCTCCACTGACTGAGACAACACACTATGACAATATGCATTTTTTTCACCTTCTTTAGAAGCAAGTTCCAGGTGTGCACAATCCTGCATGTACCCCAACCCTGTACTCCCTGCAACAAGTAACCTTCCTTGCCATATTTGCCAAAAGAACTTTCCCACCATTGTAGTTTTAACCAGACATTTTATAATACAAATCTCCAGAGGTCACCTGTTCCTTCCTCCAGCCCTACCCCTAGCTCCGTGGAGAGTCCAACAAACTACCTCACCCTACTCCCCTTCACATTCCAGCACCAGTGAACCCAATCACAACACTGCACAACCATTACCTTAATCCACTTCCCAACCACCCCTTTCCACCTTATAATAGAATTTGCCCATATTGAGCATTGGTTATCCACCCTCTACTCTCTTTCTCTCTCCCGATAACATATCTTTCAGACTTTGGTTCTGCGGGTCTGCTTAATTTGTTTAATTCATATCTGTGAGGTCAAGTAATATTTGTCCTTCAGTTACTGACTTATTTCACTCAACATAATAAGGTCTTCAAGATTCATCCATGTTGTCTCATGTGTTAATACTGCATTCCTTCTTAAAGCTGAGTAATATTCCATTGTATGTATATAGCACAGTTTGCTCATCCATTCATCTGTTGATGGGCATTTGGGCTGTTTCTAGCTTTTGTCAATGGTGTATCATGCTAAGAATATTGGTGAAAATATGTCTGTTCATGTCCCTGCTTTCATTTTTCTTTGTGGGATTGCTGGATCTTCAGCAATTCTACAGTTAGCTTCCAGAGGAAACACCACACTGTCCTCCACAATGGCTGCATCATTCTACATTACCACCAGGAATGGATGAATGTTCCCTTTCCCCACATTTTCTCCATCACTTGTAGTTCTCTGTTTTTTCTATAATTGCCTGTCTAATAGGTGTCAGATGATATCTCAATGTAATTTTATTTGCATTTGCTTAATAGCTAGTGATGTTGAACATCTTTTCATGTAGTTTTTACTCATTTGAAATTTTCATTCAGAAAAGTGTCTATTCAAACCTCTTGCCATTTTTTAAAATGGGTTGTTAGTCTTTTACTTTTGAGATGTAAGATTTCTTTATATATGCTGGATATTAGGCCCTTATAATTATACCAAATATTTTCTTCCATTTAGTAGACTGCCTGAAAACTTTCTTGGCAAATTCTTTTGAAGAGCAAAAGTTTTTAATTTTGAGGAGGTTCTATTTATTTCTTCTATATTTCAAAGCTCATGCTTTGGGTGTAAAGTTATGAAACCGTTTCCTACTACAAAATCTCCTAGATGGATCCTTACATTATCTTCTGGGAGCTTTATGATCTTGCCTCTTATATTTATGATGTTGAGCAATTTTGACTTAACTTTGGTATAGGTCATGAGACCATGATACTTTCTCATACATTTGGATGTGAATATCCAGTTCTCTAAGCAACATTTGTTAGTCCCAGTTGAGTGGGCTTGTGGCCTTGTTGAATATTAGTTGACTTTTTATATGACGATCTATGTCAGAACTTTCAATTTGGGCCCATTGCTCAGGATGTCTACCTTGTGCCAGTACTATGCAGTTTTGACTAGTGTAGCTTTTTAAAGAAAAGTAGTGTGATTCCTCCAATTACTTTGTTATTTTTCAATATTTTTTGTCTATTCAGGGCCCTTTGTCCTTCCAAATAAATTCCATAATTAGCTTTTCCAGTTCTTTAAAAATGTTGTTTTAGTTTTTATTAAGTTTGTGTTAAATCTGTACACCTGTTTTAGTAGGACAGACATCTTAATGTTGTTTAGTCTTCCAATCCATGAAAATGGAATATTCTTTCATTTGTTCAGTTTTTATTTGATTTCTTTTTAACAATGTTGTATGGTTTTCTGTGTACAAGACCTTTAAATCTTTAGCTAAGTTTATTCCAAGATAGTTGGTTCTTTTAGTTGCTAATGTAACTCAATTTTTTTTCTTGAATTCATCCTCAGATTGCTCTTTATTGGGATAAGTGAATACTACTGGTTTTTGCATGTTGACCTTATATCCTACCACTTTACTGAACTCATTTATCAGCTCTAGAAGCTTTGTTGTAGATTTCTCAGTGTTCTCCATGCAAAGGATGATGTATTTGGAAATAGAGTAATTTTTAGTCCTTCCTTTCCATTTTGAGCTGAAGCAAGTACTTCTAATAAAATATTAAATAAGAGTGGTGGCAATGGGAATATTGTCTTCTTCCAGATCTTAGAGGGAAAGCCTCTAGAATCTCCTTTCCATTTTGAGCTCAAGCATTACTTCCAATGAAATATTAAATAATAAAAATATTAAATAAGAGTGGTGACAATGGGAATATTGTCTTGTTCCAGATCTTAGAGGGAAAGCCTCTAGAATTTCACCATTTAAAATGAAGTTAGGTGTGGGTTTTTCATATACAACTTTTATTATGTTGAGGAAGCTTTCTTCTATTCCTATATTTTGAATTGTTTTTTTCAAGAAAGATTCTGTATCTTCTCAAATGCTCTTTCTGCAGCAGCATAGATGATTGTGTGATTTTTGTCTTTGGTCTGTTAATGTGATGTATTGTTTTGATTGATTTTCTTATGTTGAATCATCCTTGTATGGCACAGATGAGTCTCAATTGATCATGGTGTATAATTCTTAGGTGTGTTGTTGAATATGATGAGCAAGAATTTGAAGGAGTATTTTAGCATCCAGGTTCAGTAGAGAGATTGGTCTGTAGTTTTACTTTCTTGTGGCATTTTTAGGTGGATTTGATCTTTAGTTGATGTTGGCATCATAGAAAGAGATAATGTTCCCTCCACTTCTATTATTTGGAAGAGTTGAAGTAGGATTGGTGTGAGTTCTTTCTGCAATATTTGGTAGATTCACCTGTGAAGCCATCTGGTCCTCAGCTCTTCTTAGTTGGGAGACTTTTGATGACTTATTCAATCTTGTTCCTTGTGATTGGTCTGTTGAGGTCATCAATTTCTTCTTTTGTCAATGTAGGCTGTTGGAGTGTTTCTAGAAATTTCATTTAAGTTATCCATTTCTTTGTGTAAAACTTTCCAAATTATTCTCTTATGATATGCTATATCTGTGGAATCAGTGGTGATATTACCTCCTTCATTTTTTATTTTATGTATACTTCCTTCTCTTTTTTGTTAGGCCAACTAAGGTTTTGTCAATTTTATTAATCTTCCCATAGCTTTTGGGTTTCTTAATCTCTTTCTAGTTATTTTCTTATTCTCAATTACCTTTATTTCTTCTGTAATCTTTGTTATTTCTTTGTTTGCATTTGTTTTGGTATTAGTTTGTTGTTCTTTGTCTAGTTCCTCCAGGGGTGGAGTTAGGTCATTGATTTTAGCTCTTTCTTTTTTAATATAAGCATCTATGCCTATCAATTTCCTTCTCAGCACTACTTTTGCTGCAGTCCAGAGGTTTTAATATATTTTATTCTCATTTTCATTAATTTCAAGGAAGATATTGATTTCTTTTGCAATTTCCTCCTTGACCTACTGATTGATTGCCTAAAAATATTTTTTTCACTTAATGTCTTTGTGCCTTTTCTGGTTTTCTACTTATTCATTTCCAGTTTCATTCCATTGTTATTAGAGAAATTACATCGTATAATTTCAATTTTTTCTGAATTTGTTGAATTTGTTCTGTGAACTAGCATATGTTCTATGGAGAATGATCCCTGTGTGCTTGAAAAAATTGTTTATCTCCTGTGTTTGGTTATAATGTTATGTATATATTTCTTAGGTTTAGATCCTCTAATGTATTATTGAAGGTCTCTGTTTCTTTATAGAGCCTCTGCCAAAATGTTCTTTCTAATACTGATAATGGTGTATTATCCCATGCCAACCCATACTTGTATAGCTATCTATTTCTCCACTTATTTTTTTCCAATGTTTGCTTCATATTTTGGGACACACTCATTGAGTGCATAAATGTTTATGATTTTTCTTTCTCCTTGATAGATTACCCTCTTTATTAATATATAGTATCCTTCTTTGTCTCTTAAAATAGATTTGCATTTAAAGCCTATTTTGTCTGATATTAGTTTAGCTACTCCTGCTCGATTTTTGTTATTGTTTGCATGTAAAACAGTTTTCCAACCAATCCTTTGCAGCCTCCTTGCATCCCTGGGTCTAAGGTGAGTTTCTTGTGGACAGCATATAGATGAGTGATATTTCCTAATCCATTCTGCCAAACTGTATTTTAATGGAGAGTTTATTCCATTAATATTCAATGTTATTGCTGATAAGGCTGTCTTTACATTTGCCATGCTTTCTTTAGGTTTATATATATCATGTCTTGTTTTCATTTATCTTTTTATCTTTTTTATTTTTCCTAATAATCTTCCTGTTTACACTGTCTTCCAACCATCTCTCTCTTATTTTATTTTTTTCCTTTGATTTTAATGGGAAGAACTCATTTTATTATTTCTTGAAGGGTGGTTTCCTTGTTGAAAAACTCTCTTAATTAATGTTTATCTGTGAATATTTTGAACTCCCCCCTCATTTTGAATGTCAGCATTGCTGGATATAGAATTCTTGGCTGAATTTTTTTTCATTCTTTTAGCACCTTGATTGTGTCATACCACTGCCTTCTCATCTCCATCATTTCAGATGAGCAATCAGCACTTATTCTTTTTTTAAATAAATAAATAAATAAATAAATATACATATATATATATATATATATATTTAAAAAGAAACTTAGATTACATAAATTTTACCCAAAGCACACAGGGATCCCCATATGCCCTGCTCCCCACACCTGCTACACCTTCCCACATGAACAACAGCCCTCATTAGTGTGGCACATTCATTGCAATTGAAAAATGCATCCTGGGGCATTGCCACTGAGCATGGACCATAGTTCACCTTGTAGTTTCCACTCTCTCCCACACAATTCTGCAGGTTATGGAAAGATATATAATGGCCTACATCTGTCATTGCAATGTCATTCAGAATGATTCCCAATTCCTGAAAAAACCTCTTGTTACATCTGCTTTTCCCTCTTCCTGATCCCAGAGCCTCCAGTGACCACTGCCTCCACATCAATGTTGTAATTTCTTCCATTGCTAGAATCACAATTTGTGTACAGTAGAATACCAGTAAATCAACTCTAGTCCATAGTTCATTCCCCAATTCTGATGTTTCTGTGATGGTGATGTCCAATCCATCTCTAATTGAGAGGGGGCTGTGATCCCATACAGCTAATGGATAGGACTTTCTTGGTTGTAGTTGTAGGCTATCTTGTTTACTTGATATGATGGTTGCCCATACTCACCTCCTTGTTAGTTGTCCTGGGTGAATCCACTGAACTGGAGAGTAAGTGTTGCAACTCTGCTGAGGCACAGAGCCCAGTTGGCACATGGACAGCCCAAAGATTC
This sequence comes from Chaetophractus vellerosus, assembly GCA_004027955.1. Taxonomy (NCBI): domain Eukaryota; kingdom Metazoa; phylum Chordata; class Mammalia; order Cingulata; family Chlamyphoridae; genus Chaetophractus; species Chaetophractus vellerosus. The sequence goes on along the minus strand of PVKH010038844.1, from coordinate 465 downwards.
AAGTCTTGTGTATGTACACCTACAAACACCAGTGAAAAATATAGGTTCAAAGAGCAGGGACTGATGAGTCATATGTAGGGAAGCCATGACTGAGTCCAACTCTGTCACTAACAGGAGAAAATTACAAAGTAGGACCCACTGGCAAGGCACAAACTTTGGAGCTATCAACCCTGACTATAGGACCTGAGAGTCTCCAGAGCCCTCAAATGCCCCACTATTAGGGGTATGATCCACTTTGACAGTCTATGAGATCCTGCTGTGGTGTGCATAAGCATTACCTCTGAGATGAACTCCCGACTCACTTTGAAGTCTGTTACCCATATAAACTCATTTGTCCTTACATTTCACCCTTTTATTTGAGGTCTTTTACAGATGCATTGCTAGTTGGTGCTTGGTAGAAATCCCTTGGTGCCAGGGAGACTAATCCATGGGAGTTATGTCCCATGCTGTGGAGAAGGTAATGCA
>PVKH010038843.1:0-11267 GCA_004027955.1 Chaetophractus vellerosus | reverse complement strand
TTCTGAAATGGAGATCTTTGGGATGTATTATAGTTGCTGTAATTTGGAAACTATTGACAAAATAACATATATTAGAAAATCTTAGAATGATTGAAGAGTACACTTTCTGCAGATATTAGATAACAGGACACTTTTCCTATCCTGGTTTGGAATTGTGGGAAGATGACAAGTTTTTCTCAAAATATAAGTGAACCTGCTTAGAATTGGAATAAAGTGTCTCCTTGTTGAAGCAAATGTACACATAAATTTTAATCACCAAATTCCAAGGCCATTCATGTTTTAATTCACTTAAGAATAAGCATATCCACAATATCATTAGCTATTAGGGAAATGCAAATCAAAACCACAATAAGATATCATTTTACACCTACTGGAATGGCCATTAAAAAAAAAAAACAGAAAACTACAAGTGTTTGAGAGGATGTAGAGAAATTGGAACACTTAATCTTGCTGGTGGGAATGTAAAATGGTATATTAGCTGTGGAAGACAGTATGGAAGTTCCTTGGGAAGCTAAATACAGAATTACCATATGATCTGGCAATCCCGCTACTAGGTATATACCCAGAAGAACTGAAAGCAAGGATGCGAACCGATATTTGCACACCAATGCTCATAATGGCAATATTCACAATTGCCAAAAGATGGAAACAACCCAAGTGTTAAAGTGATCCAAGTGATGAATAGATAAACAAAATGTGGTCTATATATACAATGGAAAATTATTCAGCTGTAAGAAGGAATAGAATCCTGTTGCATGCAACAACATGGATGAACCTTGAGGACATTATGTTGAATGAAATTAGCCAGACATAAAAAGAAGAATATTGTGTGATTTCACTTATTGAACGAAATATAAGCAAACTCATAGAGTTAAAATCTATAATATAAATTACCAGGAGATAAAATGAGTGTAGAGAATAGGGAGCTAATACTTAATTTGTGCAGAAATTTTAATTGTGAGTGTAATTAACAGTGCTGATCTATGTGTGCCATTGTGGTTGAAAGGGGAAGTTTAGAAAGAAAGCCAGAGGATAAAATATGGGACTGTATAACATAGAGAACCTGAGTGTATATGATAATTCTGGTTAATAGTACAAATATAAGAATGTTCTTTTATGAACATGAACAAATGTATGTCACTATCACAAGGTGTTAATAATAGGGTGGTAAACGGGAAAAACACACCTAATGCAAACCATAGTCTATAGTTAAAATAATATCTTAATAGTCTTTCATCAATTGAACAAAGGTAGCACTTCAATGATAAGAGTTAATAATAGGGGTTATTAATATAACCCCTATATAAGCAATACGGGGTTTTTCTTTCTGGAATAATGAATATGTTCTAAAATTGTGGTGAAGAATGCACAAATATGTGATTATACTGAGAGCCATTGATTGTACACTTTGAATGGATTGTATGGTGTGTGAATATGTCTCAACAAAACTGCTAAAAAAGTGTAAGCATATTCAGATAAAGTGTTTATTTGCTCATTTTATACTCGGGTAAAACGTACTCAAGAAAATTCTGTTAATGCTGCTATTTCTACTTTATGGTTTCAATGTACTTCAGTTTACTTCTGACCTGCCTTGACCTTGACTAGTTTAAAATCTTTTATAAGAGCATTACATAAGATTAGAACCTGATTAGAAACATCAAGGAGATAGACATTTGGCAAATTGACTCGAGTCCATCAGTCTCTTCACAGTTGTGAATGTAATACAGCTATAAGATTTAGGGGGCTTTTCCTCTCCCTAAATCTTAGCTAGTCTCTGAAAAATAAACTTTGAAACTATTCACAAGCTTTGAGATTTATAATGTCAATCTGCTTTCAAAGAGATCTGCTAATATAACCACCTATCATTCTCTAGCAATTTTAACTGCTTACTTATAAAAGTGGAAGAAAACTTAGGAAAATGCCAAGAAATTGGGATTGTTTATTCACTTAAACATGTGTACAAATTACTGGTTCTTCAGTATCAGGAGTCAGCAAACTTTCTGTAAAGGGAGAGAGGGTAAATATTTTAGATTTTGTGGGCCAAAAGCTCTCTGCTACAACAACTCAACTCTACCATTGCAGCAGAAAAGCAGCCCCTTGAAGAAGCCATGGAATCTGTTGTGTGTTGCAGATGCTCCTCAGCCATGGCAACCTGCAGCAGAGGTGCCCCAATGAAGCCCAGCCTGGGTCATCCAAACCCCAAGTGACAAGCAGATATCAGAGGAACAGTAAGTGCTTGCTACTTTAAAGTTTTGAGTTTTGTGGTGATTTTTGTACAATACAGTGTAGAGCACTAAAGAACATGATATGGTATTTTACTTTTAGGTATTTTACCACTCACATGATGGAAAACAGCAGGTTCATAGGGAAGTGACTTAAGAACCTTTATAAATTATCTTTGAAAGAGTGCAAAAGGTTTTATCACATGCTTGTTCAGTGACCTTTAGGAAGTCCTTTGATAGTCTCTGGACTCAGTTTTCTCTACTATAAAATGTGATTAAGATTATTTCTTATATGTATATGAGTATCATATGAGATGATGCAAGAGAGGTTGCTTTATATATTTTAAAGGCTGTGCTAATGGTAGTTATTAATATTTCCAACCAGCAGTCAGAAAATGGATCTAGAATCACAATTTTGTTAGGGTCTATAAAAAGTCACGTTTTTCTTGGCCTGTCTCCAAGGAACAGTGCCCAAATTAAAGTGTGTTGTCTCATAGGTAGTTGACGTATCTGAGTGGAGAAGAGTTAAAAGTTAATATCATGAAAATGGTTGAAGGAATACTGCCTCTAATTCCCTGGATAGGGATTATTATGGTAGTGTTATCTGTATTTATTTATGTAGTGATATCCTTAAAGGGATTTTATAAGAGTATCACATGCCTATTTGTGTGATATCCCAGAATTGGGGGGCAGATAAATGAGACCCAGTACAGTAATTTGTTTTCCCCACAGTGAGTTATGGGAGAGTTCAGAGCGCTATTCACAAGACCGTGTTGTAATGTAGACACGTTAGTGTAGAATAGTTTACAAAGATGATATTCTATGAACTTCTCCACTTACCATAGCCACTATGAGTGCTTACATTTTAGGTTACTGAAAACTTGATCTATATTTTGTGTTGTCCTAAAGAATCTTTGTACAGAAAGATTCTAATAGGAGAGGATTTTCCTAATCTCAGCGAACCACTGGGTACTTTCATCTTTAGATTTACTGTGGATAAGTTATCTGAATCATAGTGTGAGACGTTGGGCTTGCATCTCCTCTCTGGCTATACTTACTAGAATGGACACAGCTGAAGAAGACATCTACAGATACAGGTAGACCCTAAAACAAGGACAAATGCAAAAGTTCCTTAATGAGAAATCAGATTCTAAATTCAGAAAATATCATATGAAACCTACTTTATACAATAATTTCAAAAGGAAGAGGTTAACCCCTCTCAGAGTGTAGGCAGGACTTAGTGACACCATTCCAGATGATAGACTATGGAGAAGGAAAAATAGTAATTTTACAATGGGAAATATGGCAAAAAAACAACAACCACAAAACACCTTAACCAAATTATCAAAGTTTACATTACCAGTAATAAATAATGATACTATCAAGTACCCACTGATGAGAGGGGAATTTTATCTCTGTGGTATTATTTTCCAAAATTCTCTAACTCATCATGAGAAAAACATCAAAAATACATAAACTGAGTGATATTCTACAAAATACCTGACCAGTACCCTTCAAAACAGTCAAGGTCATGAAAAAAGGAAGATTAAGAAATTGGCATAGGTTGGAGGAAACTAAGAAGACACAATGATTAAATATAATGTGGTATCCTGGACTGGATCCTAGAACAGAAGAAAAAGGATACAAGAGAAAAAATTGATGAGCTCCAAATAAAGACTGTAGTTTAGTTAGTATTATTGTATGGATGTTATTGTCTTAGTTTTGAACAATTGTACCATGGCTATGTAAGATATTAACATTATAGGAAGCTGGATAAAGGGCACATGGGAAGTCTCTCTAATATCTTTGCAACTTTTTCGTGAATCTAAAATATTCCAAAATTAAAAAAAAAAACAAAAACGGGTGCAGAATCAAAGTGTCTTCAGGCTCATGAGTGCCATCACATTCCCTTTGTTCTCCAGGTTCTTCCCCAAAAAGTCAGGTCAAGCAGTTGGACAGAGCATAGGACTGGGGAGCAAAATCAGGGGTTCAATCTTGCTTACTCTGGCCAAAAATAACACACTTGTGCTCTAGCTTTCACTTTTATAAAAACCTGTCCTTTTCATAAGGAGAGGAAATAAAACATGTGGGTGGGTCAACAACCATCAGTATTTATGAAAATATAAGTTAAAATGTAAGCACCACTGATAGTAGGTTAGGTAAGTTAGTCTTTACATGGAAAACACTGCATCCATTTATAATATGAGACAGAACATATTTGTAGAAAGATTAAAATATAATTTCCAAAAAAGGGCAGGAAAAAAACAAAACACTAGAAACAACATACATAAGCAGATAAAGGATAGACCATAAAATAATATCCTCACTGTAAAAATATAGTTTCCCTCCTGTTCACAATATGTAATGTAACATTATCATTACTGAGAATTATGGAAAGACCACAGTGATGTGTTGTTTTTTAATCATCCAGAATTCCCACTAAAAATTAAATATAACTAAATTGCGGAAACCAAAAAATCCTTGGGCAAAATTTACAACAAAATTAGTGACAATTTATAATGTATCCTCCTGAATGCTTAACTGCAAGTGGGTTAGGACAAATCACTAAATGGCACAAGACCTGTGTGATATCAGATATGTTCAGGTGGAAGTAGAGGAAAGAAGCAGAGAGGGCGACTAATGGATCTGAGGACAGGAGAATGCCTAGAGACATTCAATGGATAGTGTAACAGTCCAATGTGAGAACAGCACTTGAAACAGGGAAGGGATTTGCCTATTCCAACAGTGGGTGTATGTAAGGAACCCTCAGTCAGCTCTGTAGGAGCCAGTGCACTCTAGCTCTGAAGAACTCTTGAAACTGATGACTAAGGAGAAACCACCGGAAATGAAATTAAAACTGAAGTGTTTTACTTTATATATAATATGTGCATAATATGGTTTATATATTATACAAATGTTATGGCTTTGCCCTTCTAATAGTCCTAAAAGTAATGTTCAATTGAGTAGCAGTGAGCATCTTTCTGCCCAGATTATGGTCTTGAAATATAATTTCCCACAAAAACAAAAACAAAATACTAGGGATTCTAGGACAAATGACTGAGCCCAAGTCTTAATCAGGAAATACACAGGAGCCTAGAACATCTTGTCATAGCAGATAGTAAAGATGTCATCAAAGATGACTAGGATATGATTTTACTGATATGAAATAATTAGAATAAGCAAACAATTCTTAGAGTCAGAAATTAGAATATAGGTTACCAGGGACTGGGGTGGGGATAGGTAATGGGAAATTAATGTTTAATGGGTACAGAATTTCTATTTGAGGTGATAAAAAAGTTGTGGTAATTTATGGTGGTAATGGTAGCACAGTATTTTGAACATAATTAACAGCACTGAGTTATATATTTGAATGTGGTTAAAAGGGGAAGTTTTAGGTTGTATAAATGTTACTAGAATAAAATTTGTTTTAAACCTAGGACAGTACAACACAAAAAGGGAAACCTAATGTAAATCGTAGACTATAGTTAATAATTCAATTATAATATTTCAGCATTTGTAACAAATATACATACTAATGCAAGGTGTTAATAATGGAGGGATTCTGCATATTTTGCATGATTTTTCTGTAAATGTACAACTTCTCTAATTAAAAAACAAAACAAACAACAACAAAATGATGCATAGGCACACCCCCCCCCCCGACCAATTACATGAGAACCTCCAGCGAAGAGATGAGGGAATACAAAAGGGGCTCTAGTATTTTTTTTAACTCATCAGTTGCACAATAAGCATTGAGAGTCTCTACCCTAGCAAGTACTGAGCTACTTGCAGTTCGTGGAACTGGCCTTGCTATATCTGGCCTCTGGGCTTTTGTATCTGTTCTTCCCTCTACTTAGAACACTTTTCCTTTCCTACCCCTTTACTAGGCTAACCCTACGTGTCCTTTAGTTTTGAAATCAAAATCCCCTCCTTCCTCCAGAGATGAATTGGTTTTCCCTAATCTGTGCCCTCTGCTGATTTCTATGATTATCTGCAGTCTAGTTCCCAAGCAAGTTAAAAACAGTATATACTCTGTAGTTAGTTTGGATTGGTTTTGCTTTGTTTTTAAGTTCTAGAGCCAGGGCCTTGCCTAAACCTGGCACATAAAAAGCTGTTTAATAAGATTTGCCAAATAAAAATTATTTTGGTGAGAATTTTCAGACAACACCAGAGTAATGGTGGGCTCTTAAGTTGGAAGGGCATGCAATACATCAACATGGAAATTTGAAAGGAGTACATGGGAATTTTTCTCTCTGCTCAGACCTGTCTTTGATGACAGCAGTCAAAAGGAAGATTAAACAAGTCCTGGTTTGGTGTTCAAAGTCTTCCCATTTTTAATTATCCTTCTAGATCTTTGTATTAGAAGATCCTATTACTCCTTCCTAGCATAAAAACAAAGTTAGAAATACTGTAGTTAGTTGATTAATAAATATTTGTTATTTAGGTGGGCAAACAATGACTACTAGGGTAATAAAATATTTGGGAACCAATTGGAAAAGACTCCGACTAGCCAAGATAAGATGATTTGATAATAAAAATTGTAATAGATTGAAATCAATCATTTACAGATAAACCCAAAAGTTATTAATGAAAGTGCAAAAAAAAAAAAAAAAGAAAGAATTGGTTCAATGGAGGGTGTTAGAGAGCCAATTCATATCTTAGAAACTAGAAAACAAAGGGAAAGAATCATGCATTTATCCTGTCTTTCCCATATTCCCATAATGACTGGACAACAACAAAATAGTAGATGAGGAGAGGTGTCCCTGTATAAATGTACTCCAGCTAAAGAAAGAGAGAAATAAATGAGACATCACCATTTCTATTTCACAACTCCCCAATGAATTAATGTAAGTAGGCACTGAGTTAGAGCAACTGCTCAATATAAATATTAAATTTAATAATATTAAAAACAAAATGAAATTATCAGGTCTTACATCACTCCTGATGAAAGAATATACCACTACCCCATAGTCTTGTCAAAAGGTGTGAACCTAAGTCTAAGCAAGCCTCTGGATCCAGCTGCCAGTTTATAGAAATTACAGCAAACAGAAAATGTTCAAAAGCACCATAAGTGTGAAATTAGTGAAATCCAGAATATAGGAAAGTCTACAGGTCGAAAGGACCAGCTCTTTCACAGGTAACTTTTAAGAAAAATAAATGGAATTCAGGGAAACCTATACATTAAAGGAGACTTTAAAAATATACCAAATATGACATAGTCAAGGTACTAAAAGAAAAAAAACTTCCAGCCACGAATCTCTATCCAGCAAAGCTGGCATTCAAAAATGATGGAGTGTTCAAAACATTCACAGATAAACAGAAATTAAGGGAATATTCCAATACGAAACCTGCACTTCAAGAAATACTAAAGGAAGCTCTAAAGGTTGAAGGAAAAAACAGGAGAGAGAGAGTAGGAAGAGAGTGTTAAGAATAACTAAAAAGACAAAAAGGGAAACAAAAACAATATAAGCCACACATAAACCCAAAGATATATGGCAAATGTAAGAAATTCATTGAGAGTAATAACACTGAATGTTAACGGATTAAATTCACCCATCAAGAGACACAGATTGGCAGAATGGATAAGGAAATATGACCCATCTATATGTTGTCTACAAGAAACCCAGGGATTCAAGGAGGCTGAAAGTGAATGGATGGAAAATAATTTTACAAGCAAACAGTAACCAAAAAAGGACAGGAGTAGCTATTGTAATATTGGACAAAATAGACTTTAAATGGAAAACAATTGTAAGAGACAAAGATGGACACTATATATTAGTAAAAGGGATAATCTTTCAAGAAGAGAGAACAATCATAAACATTTATGCACCTAATCACATATACAGAATGCTACACCCAAATACAGTGAGGTATACATTCTTCCCAAGCACACATGGACCATACTCCAAGATAGATCACATGCTAGGCCACAGAACAACTCTCAATGAGTTCAGAATGATTGAGATTATACAAAGTAATTTCTCTGACCACAATGGGATGAAATTGGAAATCACAAAGGCCAGAGAACTGAATTAGGCATGAAGATATGCAAATTAAACAACACACTCTTGGACAAACACTAGGTCAAGGAGGAACCCTCAAAAGAAATCGGTAACTAACTCAAATTGACTGAAAATGACAACACATCACATCAAAACCTATGGGATGCAGCCAAAGTGGTACTGAGAGGGAAATTCATAGCTCTAAATGCAAATATTAAAAAAGAAGAAAGAGCTAAAATTGAAGTATTAACTGTACACCTGGAAGAATTGGAGAAACAACAACAAACTAACCACAAAGGAAGCAGAAAGAAAGAAATAACAAAGATTAGTGCAGAACTAAATGAAATAGAAAATAAGAAAGCACTAGAAAAAATAAACAAAACCAAAGCTGGTTCTTGGAGAAGATCAATAAAATTGACAAACCCTTAGCCAGACTAACAAAGAAAAATAGAGAGCAGATGCAAATACACAAAATAAGGAATGAGGAAGGGGACATCCCTACTGACCCCACCGAAATAAAGAGTATCATAAGAGGATACTTTGAAAAATTATATGCTAACAAGAATGATAATTTAGAGGAAATGGACAAATTCCTAGAAACTCACAAGCAGCCTACACTCATGAAAGAACAAGTTGATGAACTCAACAGTCCAATTACATATTAAGAGATAGACTCAGTCATCAAAAACCTCCCAACTAAGAAGAGCCCCGGACCAGATGGCTTCACAGCAGAATTCTACCAAACATTCTATAAAGAGCTAAGACCAATTCTGCTTAAGCTCTTTCAAAAAACAGAAATAGAAGGAACATTGCCTAACTCATTCTATGATGCCAACATTACCCTTATACCAAAGCCAAACAAAGATACCACAAGAAAGGAAAATTACAGACCAATATCTCTAATGAACCTAGATGCTAAAATCCTCAACAAAATACTTGCTAATCGCATTCAACAACATATCAAAAGCATTATACACCATGACCAAGTGGGTTTCATGCCAGGTATGCAAGGATGGTTTAACATAATAAAATCAATCAACATAATACACCACATAAAGAGATTGAATGAAAAAAATCACATGATCATCTCTATAGACACAGAAAAAACATTTGACAAAATACAGTACCCTTTCCTGATAAACACACTGCAAAAATAGGAATAGAAGGGAACTTTCTGAACATGATAAAGGGTATATATGAAAAACCCAAAGCTAACATCATCTTCAATGGTGAAATCCTAAAACCCTCCGCTCTGAAATTGGGAACAAGACAAGGATGCCCACTATCACCACTCTTATTTAACAGTCTTGGAAGTACTTGCTCAAGCACTGAGGCAAGAAAAAGATATAAAAAGCATCCAAATGGGAAAAGAAGAAGTAAAAATTTCATTATTTGCAGACGACATGATCCTATACATAGAAAGCCCCAAGAAATCTACTACAAAGCTTCTAAAACTTATAAAGAAGTTCAGTGATGTCACAGGCTATAAGATCAATGCTGAAAAATCAGTAGCATTTCTGTACACCAATAATGAGCAATCTGAGGAATAAATCAAGAAAAAAATACATTTACAATAGTAACAAAAAGAATCAAATACCTAGGAATGAATTTAACTAAAGATGTAAAGGACTTATTGCAGAAAACTACACAACATTGTTAAAGGAAATCAAGGAAGACTTAAATAAATGGAAGAATATTCCCTATTCATGGATAGGAATACCAAACATCATCAAGATGTCTATCCTACCAAAACTAATCTACAGATTTAATGCAATCCCAATAAAAATCAACATTGTATTTTTTAAGGAATTGGAAAAACTAACTACAAAATTTATTTGGAAAGGTAAGAGGCCCCTAATCACCAAAACCATATTGAAAAAGAAAAATAAAGTTGAAGGTATCACACTACCTGACTTCAAAACATACTACAAAGCTACAGTGGTGAAAACTACATGGTACCCATACAAGGATAGACACATTAACCAGTGGAACCAAATTCAGAGTTCTGATATCAGTCCTCACATATACAATCACCTGATATTTGACAAGGCCACCTAGCCCACTCAGATGGAGGAGAAAGGCCTCTTCAACAAGTGATGCACGGAGAACTGGATATCCATATGCAAAGGAATGAGAAAGGAACACCATCTCACACCCTATACTAAAACCAACTCAAGATGAATCAAAGATCTAAATATAAGAGACAAGACCATAAAAACCTTGGAGGATAATGTAGGGAACCATCTACAGGACCTTGTAATAGGAAATGGCTTTGTGGACTTCACTCCCAAAGCATGAGCAGCAAAAGACTTCAAATAAAAAGGGGAAATGGTAAAGACAAATCAGTTCATAGGGCTTAGGGACTTCAATGTGAGTTGGGAGGTCATCCCAGAGGTAACACTTATGCACATCCCAGTAGGACCTCATAGGCTTCCAATGTGCATATCTCCCCAAACAGATGGGCTTCTGAGGGCTCTGGAGACATCCAGGCCCTATATCAGGGCAGATAGCCCCAGAGTTTGGTGCCTTATCAATGGGTCCTAATTTGGAACCCTTGCTCTTGAGAGTGACAGAGTCTGACCCAAATATATCTTCCCTGTACATGGTCCATCTGTCTCTTCTATTCAAACCTTTATGTGATGCCAGAGTTTTAGGTGTACTTCCAGAAAGCAGAGTCTATGGGCTGTCCTTGTGCCAGCTGGGTCCCAAAGCTCAGTGGAGCTGCAACTCCTACTCTACAACTCAATGGATTCACCCAGGATACCTAGTGGGGAGATGAAGATGGACAAGGACTATCCCAGGTAATGTAGAGAGTCTGCACCTGCAGGCAGGATAATCTCATCCCTCTTATCCATGGGATATAAGCCCCCTCTCACTTGGAGGTGGAGGGGTCATCACCCTCCCAGACTCCTCAGGATTGGGGGAAGAGCTATGGACTAGAGTGGACTTACTGGTATCCTGTTATAGACTTATTGTGATTCATGTAATGGAAGAAATACAAAATTATGTGGAGCCAGTGGCCACTGGATGCTTTGGGGGCAGG
>PVKH010038842.1:0-11266 GCA_004027955.1 Chaetophractus vellerosus | reverse complement strand
AAAAACTGAGACGAACAAGACAATGGGGGATAGAGCTCCAAGATCTATATTTCTCTGAAGGCAACTATTAAAGGTAAACAATTGGATATTGAAGTACAAACCATTCCAGGTTAGAGGTCCAGATCCATTTTCTCTTAGAGAACACTGAAGGGTGCTGAGCAAGTGAATCCACGAGCCAGCCAATAAGTATTTATTGATCTCCTGCAAGCCTAGGTATCATACTTGGGAATAGACCCTTTTCTTTGGATATTTTCAAGTTGGAAAAATTATACCCACAGAAATATCAGAGAGAATTATCCTTACAAAGAAGAAAAAATGGGCACAGAGTTTCACAGAGCATCTGTGTCTTCTAGTCTCTTTCACTCTGTGACTGTCCAAATTTGGTGAAATCTGAGAATCTGCCTTCTTTCAGCCAGTCAGAATAAAAAGCAAAGAGGTGGACAGCCATTTGTGGGCACGAAATCTCATGGCCAAGGCAGAAGAGGCACTGATGAGGGAAATGAAAGTTGAGGATGAGGAAAAGAAGAATCACAGGTGACAGACATACTGAGAGAAAAATAGAATGGCCTAAACTTAGGACAGATCATCAGGGAGAAGGGGGAGAAATGAGACTGCTGCAGAGTCCAAAGATAAAACCAAATTCATAGTGAAAGGAGAAAGTGTCATAAACGGTGATGGCGGTTACTGGGTGTCCCTGAAGCACCAGTTCTAACCATCTTAAGGAAGATACTTGAAAGATTCATGCATCTGTGTTTCTGATCCTTCCTCAGAAACCCAAGACTATCCTATGGGCCACCTTTGCTCTCAAGGTAGAAACCTCTCACCGCCTGTGTAACCTTAGGTCCTTGCAGTGTTGGTGGAAGATGCTTTATGCTGATGCCTGAACCCCCAACAGTGAAAATCGGGTTCCTCCCAGAGTTGATAAAACTAAAAGGAGGGCCAAACCATTTTAGAGGACCCTTCTAAACAGGAAATGCATCCATCGTGTGCCTCTAAATAATCGGATGTGGTTATGATACTAATAAATAAAGATGAGTAGGAAAGTAAGTGAAACATCAGCCTCGAGGATTGTTCTGGGGACCAGGAATCATCCCAGGCATGCTAAGACATAGGGACGTGAACTGTCTGCTGGTCCTACGGCCACTTCCTCTCCATGGTAAGACCCCTGCCCCACATGCTGGGTGCCTTCCCTTCCACCCATCTGCCCAACACCAGCCTGCCTTTGGGAATTATTTCAGGTCAGGCTTCCATGAACTCGTCATGGTGCTTATTAGCACCTTATTTTCCACTTTGTCAAGACTGGCCCTTACCAGTGCTCTTTTATTAGGGAAAAGGAAATAAATTTAGCTTCACTTTAAAATGTATGTATCCCTGCTTCTTGATCTGGTTGTAAGAAATCTCCTGAATTCTTTTTTTTTTTCTTTCTTATCTTTCTAATTCTTTTGTTCTTTTCCATCAGGAAACAAGTGCCTTTACAATTTCTCTCTCTTTTTTTTAACAAATCAATTTTATTGATACATGTTAATAAAGCATACAGTTCATCCAAAGTGTACAATCAATGGTATTTGGTACAATCACATAGTTGTACATTTATCACCTCAATCATTATCCTAATTCTTAATTCTTTGAATATCTATTGGATTATTCTATTTCTAATTGATATCTCTTTGAATCTCTGAGAACTTCTGACCACTTTTCACATTGCCATTTGTGTATATTCTGGAACTGCAAAACAATCTAATTTGTACCCTAGAATTAGAGGAGGTCCTTTTCAAGTAGTAACTCTTCACTTTTTTTCAGGTAGTAGATCTTTTTGAGAATCAGATGAAAATTATAGAATCTATCCCAGAGATAAATGAATCTCACTTTTCCACACATACCCACAGTTGTACTTAAAATATCCCAGGTTTTACCATCCCTTTGAAACTGATCTACCTGCTTGGGTTGCTATCATGTGCCTTGGGTAAAAAGAGAGAGCAGAACTGGGGAAAAAAAAGAAGTTGTGATTTCCTGTGTAGCTCCTTGATTTTTATTTTATGCTGTTGAGGTTATAACCCCAAGAAACACTGGGAAATATGCAACAGTACCAGATCTATTCATGTTACTATTTACTGCAACAGAGCCTGATCAAATAGTATTTGAGAATATTTATCTTCTAAGTCACCCTTCTGAGCAATTAAAACAACAGTAGCAGCAATTACAAAACAAATTCAGACTCACAAGGCCTAAAATTCAAAGATTAGGGGTACATGGAAATTGAGGCATTTAAAACAGAAAATGAGCTTCTATTGGGAGATTTACAGCATTGATGCAGTAATTGTGGCGTAAGCACAAGGAGGACTAGGGAAAAACATCAGAGACAGGCTGGCAGGACAGGCTTCCACATGAACACAGATGAGAGCAAGCAGAGGAATTCCATGAAGGCAATGATGTAACTCCTAAACCTGTGACTTTCTACTTCCTTCCATCCACCGACGTAATCCTCACTGATTTGGTTTTCACTATGCCGCTTCTATTTTGAGCATAGTATACCTCAACTATATGATATAGTTCTTACCAAAAATGAAAAATAAAAAAAGTTAACAGTGATTAGACAGGCATTGGGCAGGTCCACACCAACCCTGCACACTGCTGCAGGGCCTTTGCATGGCTTTCCGGACTGTAAAGAACAGCCAGCCAGTCTCCTCATCAACCCCGTTCTCGAGGTCACCCACCCACCATCTCTTGCCGGGGTTATTGAAAACATTTATTCATTTATTGGCTTTAACAAGGTATTCTAACAACATTTTTATTCAAAAATAATACATGCTCAGTCAAAAAGTTTTGAAAATAGAGGAAACCATAAAGAATAACCTAGACAACATCTATCCTCCATACCCTTAAAGATAAGCACACTCAACATATATCCATATTGCGAGTTTGCTGCTGATCTTTTTCTTGCATGTATCTTGCATAATTAAAAAAAATAAAATTGGAAAAACCATGCGTAGAGTTTAGTATTCTTTTTCCCTTCAACACCCTCTATGTTATTTTTCATAACCTTAAATATATTTTAATATCTTGATTTTTAATGGGGCTTTCCCATTTTACCCTGTGGAGTGGGGAAAAGCAGCTTCTTAACTATTTTTACTGTTACAATTTTTTCTGCCTTCTGTGTTCTGCTGTTCTCCACTGTGCCTGCAGAGCTATATTTCTAAAGCACAGATATGGCCATCAGGTCCTTGCTTTCTTCAGAGACCCTTTGCAGGGTCCTGTTGTATTCAGGCAAGTCTGTTGCACATGGTGACACACTGCTCAAGCTACTGGATGCCAAGGCACTGGTCCCAGGTACAGGTTGCAGTCCCAAAGCAGTGGTGTGGCATTCAAAGCCACTTGTACACAATCCCCCCAACCTCTTCAGCCCCTTCTATCCATGGTCACTTACTTTCTAAGTATATAGGCAATGCCCCACTTTAACCATACCTTATATACTCTAGCCTTTTGCGACACCACACCTTGAATTCCGGCTTGCCTTCTGTTGTAGATTTACTGTTGGGAACCCTTCCCTGAGGCTTCCAGCCAAACCCCTTCCTTCTCATCCACTTGTGGGTAGCTTCTTTTAATAGGTATTTTCTAGGGAGATTTGTGCTGAGTCCTAATTACCTTTTTAGATTCCTTTAGGCATGTGGTCATTCTCGCCCATTTCATTGCTTCTTCTCCTTATTAAATACCTCCTGTGTGCCCTACACTTCCCTAAGAAAGCCCGGCGTGCCTCTCACTATCAGAATTAACAGTGGAGAGAAATGAGGCTGCATTCATTTTCTTCCCTGGGCTGTAGCCGTGGTCTTTTAAATGGAGCATCCTCTGTTTCTCGCTAATTAAAACATGTGGGGTATAATTTATTTTTCATAACAGATCTTGGTTATTACCAATTTTTCTTTCCATCTTCTCAAAAATAAAAATAGTGTGGGGGTGGTCTAGGGATATCAACGAATGAATTTTCTCTTCAAAGACAAACAAGAAACAGGGCACTGTGAGACCTGACTGTTTTGGGTGTGGGTGGGACATCTCCTTTTTTATAAAGCTTGAAAGAAAACTTTATTCTGTAGACAAAGGAGAAGAATTTAGAGAGAGGTACAGAATTTAACAAATAACTCCGTGTTCATTAAACAAGTATGGATAGTATTGTGATATTACCTTACAGGCGAAAAATGTGAATCAAGTTATAAGCCTGTCTCAAATATATCTGCCTTTTTCAGGATGGCCCCAAAGTGTGCTGCGTTTTGGGTGTTAGTAGGGAGAAATGGGGAGGCAGGAAATAAGACCTTATTAAACACCCTGTGGCTATCATGTTCAATGAAATAGAGATGACGCCTTTTCAGGAAGGAATTCTGTCCATCAGGTTGACCTTAAATAACTTCTTCAGGACATCTTGGAAGGCCATGTCATTTTCTCCCTGTAAAAATCTGTCCCAGAGGATCCAGAAATAACACAGACGCTAATGACAGAGTTGTATTCTATTTGCTCTTTGGACAAAGAGTTGTTTTTTTTTTTTTAGATATAAAGTGTATTAAAACAAAACAAAACAAAAAGTGCAGTTTGCATTCAGTAGCAATTAAAATAATTATTTCATTTTTGAAGACCTGACACTAAAAGGAATGAAAAACACATTGTCATTATTCTATAATTATTCCATTTTCCTCTTCTCATCCTAAGAATGTAGTCTTTTTCAAGAGACATACAGCAAGCTGAGCATGTCAAGTTTATGCTTAAGACATTTATCTATACTTGTCCAGAAGTTTCACAGACTACTTATACCAGTTGGCCGGTCTAAACTCTCATGTTAAATATGAATATCTCCCCAATAATACATCTCATTTCTCGCTCTCTCCTTAAGAACTGCCTAGGCTTATTGTAAATATTTTTAAAAATCTGTAATATTCTACAGAGTTTACTAAGAGTAGAGTTGCTCAAAACGGTGTAACCAGAGTGAAAATATGCATTATTAAAATAATGCATTCCTTACCAACACAAATTGGACCCTTTCTTCCCCCAATAAAAATTTAGTCCAAAAAAGGTCTCATTCTATAAAGATTTGTCATTTCCAAATCACAGTGAAAGGAACTTGAGCAACTTTCCAATTGTTTTCTACTATGTGCCTCAGAGATACTGCAGAATTGGTGTCTGACACAATAGAAGACATTTGCAGAATATAATGTTGTAGTGACAATACTGAGGTTGATTATTACAGACATAAACTCTTTGAGCTTGGTTACATCTTAATTATTTATATAGAATATTGGTCCAATAACATAAAAGTAGAGAACAGCAGCTGGAAATTTATCTCATTCAATGTTCAGAGATAAAGGGTTAAGCACGCCTTCCATTAATTTCTGCATATAAGTCCTCACTCATTTTGAAATCTGATGGCAATCAAATTCTGGCATTGTTCCAAGCTATTGCAGGAACAGGACATTGAAGGCCATCACTGTATAGCATACGGCGACATAAGGACTCTTTGGTTCACCAGTCCTGGCAAACTCCCAAAATACACCCAACAATCCAGTTTTCTTTCTGTCCAGGAGGCTGGGTGCCAAGGATTGGATATAAGCACAGGTGAACCTATAAGCAACAAGACTATGTCAACAGACTGAAAAGTGAAAATGCCGACATTGTGAGGCTAGTGAGGCCCCAGCCCCAGCCCACTTCCTGCCCTTTTCATGCTCGACAGCTGTCTGGTTCTGGACAAGGCATTTTGAGTTCTACAAATTTGACCAACAATCTGATGGTTCAGTAAAGATGCCGAAACATAAAGACAAGCTTTGGAGATTCCCAGAAGTGGCTTCCCAGGTTTCCCACACAGTTTCAAGATAATCAGAGAGCCCACTTTCCCCAGACGCCATGGGCATGTGCATTTCCACGCACTCACCTCTGAGAACCAATGTTCTGTGGCCCTGAATGGATGCCTGGCAGCAGGGATCAGACAGTCTCTTTGTAGATTTCCTGGACAGACCATTAATGAGTACGATAAATGTGATGAAGGAGAATGCTAAGGACACTTTTCATACAATGAGAGTTGAGTGGTGGCAAGAACACAACCAGCTCAGGGGAAAGAACGCTCAAGCTGTGAGCAATTATCTTCAACATTGGACATCCGGGTTCCTTTGTGAGAAATGCTTCAGAGATCATTATAAGTGAATGCTGGTTATTTTTCTTCACTGGGTAAAAAGCAGGATTATGTTATTTAGAGTGCTTCCTTCCCTCCATTCCACTGAAAGTAGCTTTATATGCAATAGAACAAAGTAGGGGTTAGATTTTCTGGGTTCTAACCTTTGACTAAAATATAGAGAGGGTGCACGGTATAAGAGAATAGAAGCTGGGGGAAGGCAAGGTGGAGGGGTTGGGTATGCCTTAACCGGAAAGTCTCTGTGGTTAGTTTGGAATTTTTATAAGTAGATTCTAATTCCCTTTGTCTTGTTTAGGAATACTGGGTGGTAGTGACTGTCTTCTCAGGCACTCCATGCTTCTCACTACTTGTTGCATCTATACACAGACAGGCAGCTCTCATGACGAGGTGTCATAAATCAGCTGCCAAGTTCATGGCAGGAATAGCAAATTATTCAAGACTTTTGCATGGGAGCTTGGAATAAAAATATCCATGTGACACTGAGATCAATCACAGGGTAGAAAAACTGCCTTAAGTCTGCCAAGGGATATCAGGGAAGGCTGCTCAGAGCCTTGTCAATGTGACCTTGTTGGTAGGGAAACCAGCATAAGAGTCTGTTTAAGAAAATCATAGAGCATTGGATACTACTCAGGTCCCTTCTTCTAATGGAAATTTTGAGTGGGTCACCTAAACTTTTCCTCTCCTAGCAGAAACAATATTTATAAAATTACCTTGGAAGAACACTGGAAGTTTATTTTTGAAGCTAATCACCTTTTTTTCATAGCAAGTGATTGCCATTATGCTTGAAATGTTGCAGTGAGTTTGAGTTTCAAAAAGGCAACATGTACTTTCCTTAATCAGAAAATAAAAGATTCATGCAAATGTTTTCTTCTTTACATTCCTCCCATTAAGAAAACCAGAACTGCACATTGTACTGTAAAATCAGAATTCTTGATATTTCCATTGGTCAGTTACTTTCAAGTATGTGAGAATAAAGGGACAAATTGACAAGTGCTTCTCCGTGAATAATCACGTTTCAAGTGAGTGGTTGTTTAAACTTGATTGTATACGATTTATCATTTTAACTGATGTCTTTGAGATTAATGTCAAAAAAAGTGTTACACGTGATGAAGATTTCATCCAGTTCCAACAACAGTGCTGGACCATCTTCCCTCAACCTCAAGAGTGTTATATACGCTGTCAGGCAGGGACTACTGCCCCATAACTAGCAAGGAGCACCTACAGAAGAATGACCATCGCCCTTCAGCTCCCCCTCAAGAATAAAGGTGTAAACTCTCTGAGGGGGGAGTTGAGGCAGGTTAGTATAGGGAAGACAAGGGAAGCCATCCTGTCACAGCTGGGACCTGGCAGAGAACATGGCCATGAGACCCTGCTCAGAAATGCCCTGCTACTAAGAATGCTGCAAAAACCCCACCTAGACCCTGGACATGAGGTCCCATTTGGAACTCTTTCTGGGGTCAAGGGGAGTTCCAGGATACCTCCAAACAAAAGGCCTCCTCATTGGGCCCCTGAGAGTTAACAGATGTAAGGCAGTGAATCAGAAGAACAAAGAGCTGTGGCCCCTCCCCAGTATTAGGAAAGGGGAGGAGGAAAAGTCTTAACAGGCCTAAACTGGGGCCCCACATGCACGTCTCACCCTGTACCATGCCTGCAATCCATGTCTCAGATTGTGTACTTATCTCTTTTCTTGTTTCTTAATAAACTCTTTACTCTCTTGCAAAAGAAAGGGAGGGAGGGAGGAAGAGTTATATTCATCAGGTGTCCTCGATGGTGATCCTTACAAGAAGTAATTTTGGAACAAGGAACTTCTTTATTTGTGAATTCCTTTTCAATATCTACTTTAATAATCCATAGATGAATAATATTGCATTTATATCATGGAGTCAAAAAGGTTAGGTTATTAATAGAGTCCATGGGCACAATCAACATGTTTTTCACTTGAAGATTTCTATTTGAATTAAGGAAGAATAGAGAAAATATGAGAACTGAGAAGCCAAAGGAAGGGATCTTTCAGAGGTTGTGAATGTTAAATAGTTAACATTTTTATTGGTAAGTGGCTGCAACATCTCTCCATTCCCCATACACAGGACTCTTTGCAATGTGCCTTGCTATTAGGAGATGGAGTCTGTTTCCCCATTCTTCTACCTGGGATGACCTCAGGACTTGCTTTGGCCAAAAGAAAGATGTGACATTTTATCTTTTCCCTCTTTCCCTTGGAATAGGATGCCTCTGTGTAAGAAAACTGGGATTAGCCTCTAAAAGGGTGAGGCAAGGTGAGCTTTTCCAGCTGAGAAACCCTGGACAAACCAGCCCCATCTTGGAGCTGCAGAACAACTACTAAGCCCATCCCCAGTAGGACTGTAAGCAAATGAAAGTGTTTAGGCCCCTGAATTGTGGAGTACTTTGTCAGGCAATGATAGATAACTGATCTAATTATTCTAGATTCCAGAGTGCAGGCAGAGTCTAGAAAAAAGATTGGGAAATCCTGAACTTGCTTGTTATTTCCTCTTAAAAGCTGTTTGTCTATTTTTCTGTTCTTGATTAACTGTTGAAAGATATTACATAGTTATTGAAAATCAGCAGTCAGCCTGCATTTGGATGTTCTTAAGTTACTTGAAAAACAAGCCACTTCTTCCATGTCCATCCCCATGCCCAATCATGTCCTTCATTCTAATTCTGACTTGTTTTTGTACATACTGAAAGCTTAAGCATCTGTAATTGATTGGTTTTTGAATCTCTAGTGTTCAGCACAGTGCCTTCCGCATTTAGTGTTTCATTGATAAGTATTGATTCTTTGGGCACATTTTTCTGGTGCTTCTGCCAGATTCTAGGGTCCTTGCTGACAGGTAGCTCATTCTCTGACTCCAGCTTCCAGAACAGTGCCTGGTCCATGGCAGAGAATCAATAGATGCTTGGGGATTGATTTATGGCCTTTGCTTATTTCCCTAATCTCTGTCAAGGAAAAGCTAGAGCACAGTTATATATGGAAATAAATGATTTCACTTCTGTGGGAGCCAGAAAAGTACAGTGTGAATCTATCACCTTCAGTGAATTTCTGACTCAGTCCTCTGCGTGTTAAATGGCAAAGTGACTCCCAAGGGCTTTCGAGCCTTCCGTAGTGAGGTGGGAAGCATCTCTTCAGGGATGGATACTGTAAGTTACCTTTTAAAAACCCCAGTTTCTGCATGCATTTAAAGATGGTACATGCTTTGCAAACAGGTTCATATTTTTAAAAGCAAGAGTTTCCTGCCCTCCATTAAATTTTCTGTGGCTGACAGCTCATCTTGTTCTTTGTAGTCAACAATTTCCCTTTTCCCCTTCACTAAAATAGGTAACTTTAAGAAGAGGACATCTGCTGTGATAGTGGCATGACCTGCATGAACCCTGAAGGAGATGTGGGAAAGTATTGTCTGGTTTCAGCTCTTAAAAGGGAACTGAGAGCCCAGCCAAGCAGTAGGGAAGCACCATTCTTGGGCCATTGTCCTGTGGTGCTCAGCAAAATTCCCTCAGGCCTTCTTGGATTGCCCATTCATGCTTTAAAGTGACAGGAGACACCTGTTTTGAGGAAGAGAGGATAGTGATTAATGGGGGAGTAAGGGCTGCCCATGTGCCCTATAGAGGTCACACAGTGTGTGCAATTAAACCTTGGGGTGGTGATTTAGTAAGAATCTAGAAGACATTCCCTTGGCACCATGCCAGCCACAGGGGCCTGCAGGCAGGTCAGCCCTGAAGACGGAGTGTTCCTTTCAGCTTAGATGATCCTAGGCCTAAATGAAATGTGTTGCCTGACTCCCTTAGCTTGTGGGTCTCAGATGTCTGAAATGGGAAAGTCACAGGTTCACTGTCGCTGTTTGCTGTGCACAGGGAGGAGCATTATAATTCAAGACTGTTGGAGAATACAACCTGACGATCCCAGCATGCTGGCTGTAGGCTAGAATTCCAAGTCTCGCAGGTGTTTATTTTGTCTGATAATAAAAATGGTCCTTGTAAATATTCAATAATTTTAGAATTTAAAACAAATCTGTTACCATGTATTGGATGAAAACAGCCCCAAATCATGTAATGCCCAGTAAATATTTCTCCAATGCCATTCTTTTAAGCAGTAGGAAATCTGCCCTTGGCCCTAGAAAGGAAGTCTGTTGGGGCCATCAGGAATTTCATGAAGGGTAGCCCTCTGTTTTCTCAGATGTTGGAATGTCTGTTTCCTTGGAATAGATGGCTCCCCATCGGTCCTTAACCCAGGACCCGGGATATCTTTTAGACTAGGTTTGGGTATGAACCCCACAAAAGACATCTTTGCATCTTAATCTGCATTCCTATGGATGTGAACCCATTTGTGAATAGGAACTTTTAAGATGTTATTATTAGTTAAGGTGTGTGGCCCCATGGAATCAGGGTGGTCTTCATCCTTATGACTGGCAGCCTTATAACAAGAGGAAATTTGGATGCAGTCAGTCATGGAAAGCTGCAGGCAGAAGCCAGAAGCCAGTGGAACAGTCACAAGGAGAGAGATGAGCATGTGACGGAGGACGGCCATCACCAGAATGCCACTGACTCCAGGAGAAAGCATTGCCTTGACAACATCTTCTTTTTGGACTTCTATCCTCCCAAACCATGAGACAATAAATGCTTGTTTCAGCCAGTCCACTGGGGTATTTGTCATGTCAGCCTGGCAAACTGAGACAGAAGGGTTCCTGCCTGCCTTTAACTCAAGATGCAGGCCCATCTTTTAGACTAGTTCTGAGCTTTCCTAAGTACAACTTCATCTACTTTTGTATGACCCCAGAGTTTCTTTCCCAGCCCTGGGACCAGAGCTATGAATACTAATGATGCTACCCCAACACTGATCAGAAGCCAACTCTCCTTGATGGTCTCTAGGTGTGAAGACAATAGGTAGCACTGCAATTATGATTTTGTGGCATCTCCTCCAGTAAACTTGAACATCTTTAAATGATGCCCCTGCAGTCCTGGATGGTATCGTCTTCTGGTTTTTACTTCAAGGAAAGTTGTACACTGAGTCCAAATGGCCATCCACTTTCCAGCCTAGACAGGAGAATCTGAAACAGGTTGCTGCCTCCTCCTCCTCCTCCACCTCCTCCT
>PVKH010038841.1:0-11269 GCA_004027955.1 Chaetophractus vellerosus | reverse complement strand
GGGTTCAGGCTTCCGGGTTCCTCTGTTCCCGGGGCTGCGTTTCTCTCCGGGCTTAGCTTCTGTTTCCTTCACGAGTTCAGCTGTAGACCATGAGGCTTTCTATGCTTTGCATCTCTCCACAAGGCCAGCTGTAGACTATCGGGCGAACGGCTCACTCCAACATCAGAACTGCTTCTCAAATCTCCTTCTCCAAATCTCTGCTCTCAATCTGCTTCTCTCAATCTGCTTTTCTCAGTCTGCTTTCTCTGCTGCCTCTTGTCTAGCCTTCTATACTTGAGACCATGCCCACCGAGGGGTGGGGCTCAACGTCTCACTGACGTGGCAGTTAACGCCCTACTCATAACTTAATCATGCCCAGATGAACAGATTAGTTTACAAGAATAACCCAATTTATATTTTTGGAATTCACAATTAAATAAAACTCTGAAACCATTACAGCATGGAATAGACACAACTAGGTGGTCTCAAGTTTTTTAATTTATATTTACATGATTTCTATGTAATTACGGTAAGTATACAATAAGTGCATGTACCAAAGTCCACAAGCACAGCTCACAACCATTGTCCCCCAGGCACAAAAATCCGTGGCATCTTCATCTATTAGCTTTATTTTATAACAATTTGAATTATAGAGATAGCTGTCTTAGAGACCAAATAACAAATGAAAAGAATAACTTTTTTTCTGCAAGGCATGCTAAATATTCTGACATGTAAAGCTAACCACAATCTCGTGAAGTACATACAATTACCATCCCCGTTTTACTAATGAAGAATTAGAGTCAGAGGAGTTAATTAACTTGCATAAAGCCACACAGCCCAACCAATGAACTTTATTCTATTCCTTTTCTCAAGGAGTTTAGAAAAATGCTTTCCAAACTGCTCCTGTCATAGAGAAATGCCACAGGGGAACTCTTTGGCTCAATCCTTTTTTCTTTGTTGCCCTGGGCCCCTGGTCCACCCTATTTGTAGTTGACTCAGCAATCCTGGATGCAGAGAGACCTAGAAGCTTTGGGGATACAACAGATTGTAGAGGGGCTCAGCTATGAGCCCTGGAAGGGAAGCTACAGGTAGGATCCTGTTTCAACCATCAGCCACACCTGCTCACCAGCCCTTTTCTTAATGATTTGCTAAATTTCCTCCCCATAGCACTGGATTCCAGCCCTCTGTGAGTCCCCGAGTTTCTGACCCTGCAGACCATATTGATGGGCCACGATTGCTGACTGGGAGCCAACTCCTAGTTCTTAGTCTTGAGCAGGATTCCGTGTTCTTCCAAAGTAACTGGTCCATGAGGGTCGTGCAAAGCCTTGGAGTTGGCGACCAAAGGCCCTGTAGGTGCTGTAGAGATTGGAATTCAGGACATCTTTCTTTAAGCAGAGGAAACTAGTTCAAATGAAATCTTACGCAAGACTCCAATGGAGAAGACAGAGAAGAGGAGGAGTGGGGTCCTAGAGATCCTCCTTTTCTAGTTGGAATCCTCTGATCTAGTCCATCCCAACCACTTATTTTAGGGATAAGGAGCAAAGATATAGCACAGTTATAGTTGGCACATGCTAGGACAGGAACTCTGGCCTCCACAGGATACTATTTTGGCTTCAAAGACAGGAAAAAATGCTCTTATTGCTGGATCATTTTGTTTATCCTGTTTTCCATCACAGTAACAATTGTCTGAGCGCTTTTAATCTTCTTCTAAAAAGATCTTTATTTGCCACCAGAAGGAATATCATAATTCAATATTAGCACCACAGGGAGAACGAGGAAGGATATAGTTGGCTCTCGGTAGAGTAACAAAACATACAACCCCTTGGCTTTCAAAATAAAATAATAAGAGCTTCATACATGAGATTTTTCTTTGCCTGGAAAGCTCTCTCTCCCTAATCCCCATCCATCTGTGGGACCCCCACCCTCTTTCAGGCTATCTTGAAGCCCTGGGAGAGGCACTCATCTCAACCCCATATTTATGTGCTCCTCTGCATTTCTTGCCTCCTACTCAGTGATCTCCTTAAGTGTAAAAGTAGGTCTCTGTGCCTTAAAGAGCAAACTTTGCACAAATGACTGGATGGGTTTCTTTAATAACTCAACCTGAGCCTACTCTTCTATGAGCCTATCTAAATATTTAAACTGTATTCTGAGTCTGCACAACACATTAGAATAAAAGTTTCATAAATGTGCTGCCCACTCTGAAGCAGCACTTTCTTTTACCTCGTGGAATGGTATTCTGGAATCGTAGCTTGAAAGATGACACAGTGTAGGGGAAAGAGTGAGAGCTTTGGCACCAGGCACTCCTGAGCTTGGGTCTAAGCTGTGCCACCTCCTAGCTGTGTGGCCTTAGCCAATCACCTAACCTCCCTGAGCCTGTGTCCTCATTCACCACGTGGTTATAACACGCCGGGTTATTGTAAAGACAAGAGATGACGCCTTTAGACTTCCTGGCATATGGTAAGTGCTTGTACTTTTTTTTCTACTTGGCAATGAACTCTTGTTCACAATTATGTCACCAGCAGCTAGCACAGTGCTTGGCAAATGTTTGTGGCACTAATTAATGACTAAGTGACTGAATGAATGAAAAGTGAACTAATGAACAAATGTTATCATTGTAAGGAACCTTAAAATACAATAAACATAATTTCCCATCCCATTCTGAGTGTTTCTTTTAGAGCATTCCTGAAGGATAGCTATTCAGCATTCAAGGGATCATTGAACTAGCTCACTACTGCCACTGTGGCTGCTGAACTGAAATTTTAACAGACTCTATCCATTTTCCCTTATTCTGAACTCCCCCACTGGGGAGCATATAGTAGGTGCTCATTCTTTCATTCTTTTGGCAAATATTTCTTGTGGGCCTAGTTTACTGGGCTTGGTAAATTCTGGATTCTAGGTGAATATCGAGAGGTCCTTGCAGGGCTTACATTTTAGCCAGAAACAGATATTAAACAACTAAGTGAATAATTAATTATTTGATGCTAATTACAGCAAACACACCAGAATAGAAATACAGAGTACTAGAGAGGGAGAATAACCAGAAACCTTACTCCTAGGTGAGGGGCATCCAAAAGGACTTTGCTGAAGAAGTGATTGGAAATAAGTAGAAAATGAGGGAGGGAAGAACAGATGGATGGATGGATGGACAAAGGTGATCTTTAATATACTGGGAAAGTCACCTCTTAATCCCTCCTTAAAACATATCATTCACATTCAGGCTGTCACAAATCAATGATTAGTTGTAGTTTCATGAAATACAAACAAACCTGGGCTTGAATCATGAGCCTGTTATTTAAACCTTTGGAAACAGACAGCACTCCCCTAAGCTCAGATTCCTGATCTGAAACATGAGGAGCGTAAGAAGAGCTACACAGGATTTTAACTGTGATGACTGAATTTCTGAAACACTTAGCACAGTGCCATCGCATGGTGAGCATTCAAAAATAGTATTCATTATTATCATCATTAATAACCAACCACATCATATTTAGTTGAAGAAATCAAAGTTCAGAGCAGCTAAGTGAGTAGTTCATGGAAGGCAGAGCTGGCCCTCAAGCCATCAGTCTCCTCCACAAGCTACACCATCTACAGAAAATGATAACATGTTGTTTAATCTCATAATCAGAAATAAAACTTGTATATAAACAAACACTAACACTTTCTTTAGGGCTGAGCAATAATCATGTGGAAATTTCAGGAAGTAGGCTCTGGGTTGGGAAGAAGAAAAACTCACCTTTTTTATAATTAATTCACAGGTATTTACTGGGCAATGTTATGAGATTCCCGGATTGGTCTGAAAGCTGAGAGGGATACCAGGAAATAAGACAGGGCCTTCTGCATCAGTGCTTTTACAATCTAGTTGAATTTCCCCCACAAAAGGCCAGCAACTCTTTTAGGGTGGGAGGACTAAGACTTAAAGGAAATGTTTTCAAACATTCTCCAGAGGTCACTGCCCAAATATTTCTGGTTACTGCTTTACAGGAAAACCTCTACTTTTGACCAACTACTCACCTTAGAACTCGTCCATATTACTAAAACCAACAAAATAATTTCCACCGCGATGTTGGAAGAAAATTCGGTAGCATTTAACTTTCAGTATTTCAGGACACTGGCCATTATAGGAAAGTGATTCCCCTCAACTTAATAATAACCTAGTTATAGATGCTAATTATAAATAGGTCAAGAAACAGACATTCTGAACCAAATAAACACCTTCATGTTAGCCAGACTTCCTGAGACTATCACACACTAAAATCTATTCATTGGCCTTCCAATAAACAGTTCCTGAACACCTACTAATAATAGCCAACCCTTAATGAGGGCTTACTGTGGCCAAGCCCTTATTTAAACCTCATAACATCCCTATAAGGCAGGAACTATTATTACCCCCATTTGACAGGTGAGAAAACCTAGTTACAGAGAGCCCAAGCAATTTCCCCAAGTCTATGCATCAGACTTCACCAAGCAGTCTGGTGCCAGGGTCCATGAACTTGATGCATTGCTTCTAAGAAGCAAGTATACCTTGGATGTTGCAGGGGATTGCAAACATGGGTCATTTCAGTGGTCCCTGACCTTGAGGAAGCATCATGATGGAGCCGGGCACACTGCAGTGGGTTGAATTGTGTCCCCCAAAAAGAGATGTTGAAGTCCTAACCTCAAGTACCTCTGAATGTGGTCTTCTTAGAAATAGGGTCATTGCAGATGGAATTAATTAAGATAAGGTCATACTGGAATAGGATGGGCTCTTAATCCAATAAGACTGGTATCTTTCCAAGAAGGAGAGAAAAGACACTGAGGCAGAAACAGAGGGAAGATGACCATGGAAGCAGAGATTGGAGTCCTGCAGTTGCAAGTCAAGGAATGCCAAAGTTTACCGGCAAACCACTGGAAGCAAAGAAGAGGCGAGGAAGGATTCTCCCCTACAGGCTTCAGAAGTACGGTGGCCCAGCCTACACCTTGATTTTGAATACCTGATCTCCAGAATTGTGAGAGAATCAATTTCTGTATTTTAAGCCACCCGATTTGTGGCCTTTGTTAAATACACATGTCAGCAATGAGAATAAGGGGAAGCCAAGGGAGTGTGCATCGAGCACTTTCTCTGCGCAGGACTCTGGACCAGTACTCTCCTCACCGTACCTCAGCCACCTCCACAGCAGCTCAGTGATGGGTCACTGTTTGCCCATTTAGAGATGTTGGACAACCAGACCAAGGACAGGCCATTTGTGTTGTATGGAGCCAAAATTCATGTTAATTTTGGTCCCTCTTAGAATGCACACACATTTCACTTCACTGGAAATCTGCTATACTACAAATCTCAGCATGGTCAAGGGCACCCGTAAAGTGCTCTTAGACACAAATAGATGGTGACTTGCCCTGCCTGGTCTGGACTAGGAAGGCTTCAGAGAGAACATGGTATGAGAATGAGATTGGGAAGAAGTATTAGGGATGTGAGAGATTGAAGAGGAATATCCAGACTGGGAGAACAGCATGTTCACAGAAGCAAGAGATATAAGAATGTTTGACATGCTCAGGAGCAAGAGCTGCTTCTGGAAACTGGAATTTGGGTTAAAGATGGTGGGGAAGAGCAAGTGATAAGGCCAGGAAAGTATTGAGGGTGAAATCTGGAGGGGCCTTGCAGGACTTGGAGTTTATCCTGGAGGTCCTTAAGAGTTGGCTCAAAGCTGCCCACTGTGTTCAAAGCCTCTAAAGTGAGACCCACGAACAGTTTTGTTGTTTTGTGCTATTTCATCTAGTTAACTAATTCTACAAAGAAAATATTTCACATAATATTGGAGGGGGTGTTTGTCAAGTCTCAGACAAGCATAATCTTCCATTGAGATCCTCAAGGACAGGAATTAGCTCATGTTCACTTTTATAATCCCATTGACTAGCACCCTGGTTGCATGAGGTGCATGCTCGATAAAACATTGATAAGTAAATGGATGGATGAATGGGTGGATGGGTGGATGGATGGATGGATGGATGGATGAATGGATGGATGGATGGACTGGATGGATAAATGGAGGATGGATGGATGGTTGGATGGATGGATGGATGGATGGATGGATATGGATGGACTGGATAGATAAATGGAGGATGGATAATTGGATGGATGGATGGATGGATGGATGGATGGATAAATGAATGAACAAATAATCAAGTACTATATTTAGTGGTAGGGGTGGCATTATATGTAGTCAGAATTACTGAGAATACATGTTCAATTTCACCATTTAATATGTGTCTCTTTCACAGGAAATTCCTGAGACATGGGACAATGTTTTGGGGACAATATAGTAAAGAATAAGACTTAAAATGCAAATACCTTTGAGGAATTCTTCAATGTAATTTTTGATTGGTTGTGAAAATAGGAACAAATAGGCTTGAATTCATACTAAGATGTAAATTATTGATCTGGGGTCGTTTCCTGACAGGGTATTGGGATGGGAAGGGACCCAAGAGTATGAATCTTTTTAGCTTTTTAACTCCTTCCCCTCCATCAATAAGGAGCTCCAGAAACTTCAGTCTTCCACCAAACCTTATCTTTAGGTATATAGAACTCTTCAACTTCAATTTTCTTGTTCATCATGTCAAAGAGACAAATTGTAACTACTACTATATTATACAGTTCTTTATATTGACCATTATTTTTCCTCCCTTATCCATCTATGCTAATGTGATTTTTGCTGTTTTGTTTTGTGTCTCTTTGAGTTCAATCACTATTTTCAATTGTCTATAAAGCAAAGACCTCTAAATTATTGTCCACCTCATCACTTCCACCACTCCTTAACATAAATGCCCCTCTCCACTAATCAAGCCAGCTGTGCCTGTCCCCATGCCCTGTGCAGCTTCCTGCCTCACTGTCAATCTGTGCTATCCCTCCAACCTCACCTCTCCATCCTAAAAATCCTTCAAAGTCTCACCTCTCCTGAAATTCCCACTGCAGTTGGGTGCAACAACAAAGACTATTTTTATCTATTCATCTCAAACTGTTCCTCATAGTCTTGGCTCCATAGGTGCAGTTTTTCTAATAATAGCAACGACAAAAACCTGCATTCATTGAAAATCCCCTGTGCACTCAGAACCTGGCTTTTGAACACAGTATATATCATCCTAAGAGGTAAAAATATTCTATGCCCATTTTGGAGATGCCAAAGGTCAGGGAGGGTAAAATAGAGGCCAAATAAATACCTTGAATTTCCACTCTTCTCACCCTAACTCAGCCTGCTTCCACTATTCAGCATAGCTTCTAAATGATTAAAGTATTTTGCCTTATCATTATACATTATATGTAATTCGTACAAAATCTCCATAATTGTTTCTTTTAATGTTTGCATGGCATTCTACAGACTATATATGTATCAGGTTTTATTTAACCTTTGTTTATTATTGGATGTGGAGTTTGAAGCTTTTTTACAATTTTAAAAAGTACAGCCATAAGCAAATTTGTAGATTTCTCTTCCTTATTTTGGATTATTCCCATGTAATAAATTCCCGGGATTAGGATTACTGTGCCAAAGTATATGGATGCTTTATAACTCATTATACACATTATCAACCTGCAATGCCATGTACCAATATACACTGCTGCCAAATATATATGCAAGCCCAAGTTACAACAATCTACCAGGATAGAGCATGCTCATTTTGCTTTCTTACAATTAGTGAAGCCAAATATTGTATACTACTGTATCTGCTGTGAATTATCTGATCTTGTCTTTTGTACATTTACGTGTGGTGTTCTGATGGCATTTTTATTCACTTGTACTAGTTCATAGCACAGTGATAAATCCTGTGCTTGACATACTACCTGTGCTAGACCTAAACTAATTATAATCATTCAGGCAACAGATATTTGTTGAGCACCCACTCTGCTGACATTGGAGACACCCAAACAAAAAAGACAAGTCTTCAAGAAACTCAGAGACTAAGAAGATGATCTGATTGAAGACCCTATGGGGTAAATTTTGAATTCCAGCCATATTAGGTACATTATGGATATAGGAAGCAGAAACACTAGTCTTACCCAAACCGCTCAGAAAGCTGAACATTAGAGAGGAAAGTGGCTTACTTACAAAGGCACACAGGCGCTATGTGAGTGGCAGAGCTGGGACCAAGGACTCAAGTATCCTGACTCCCTAGTATCCTGAGCTGCAGTGCTTTCCCATACACCATCCTTTCTACCTTACCTGCAAATCTGACCAAGTTTGAAGAGGAAGGAAAGAGTGTGTTCCTTTTGTAGAGAAGGGAATTTTTTAAAAGGAGGCCAAGAAAATTGAGGAAGGCCACTGTATTAATCTGCCAAAGGGGTGCTGATGCAAAGTACCAGAAACCTGTTGGCTTTTATAAAGGGTATTTATTTGGGGTAGAAGCTTACAGTTACAAGGCCCTAAAGAGTCCAACCCAAAGTTACTTTCTCACCAAAGTCAGTTGCTATGTGTTGAAGCAAGATTGTCTGATCCTTGCAAAGGTTTAGCCTACCCCTCTGGACTTCCTTTATCTCAGCTGCAGGCTGGCATAGGGCTTGTGTCTCAGGGCTTCCTCTCTCTCCTGGCATAGGGCTCATTTCTTTCGGGCCTTCTCTATCAGTCTTGGCTCCTTTCCCCGGGTCAGCTGCAAACTATCAGGCAAATGGTTCATCTCTCCCCAGTGCCCCAGGATCAAAAATGACAGAGCCCTCTCTCTTTCCCTGTGTCTTCTTGAGTGAGTGTCCATTTATATTGGCCCACCAAGGGGGCAGGGACTCAACCTGAGTTACACCTTACTTACATAGCCCAATCAGAAGCCCTAAATTGATTTCATCAAGTAAACTTAATCAGAGGCCCCTCACTGAATTTAATACAAAGAGTATCACACCCAGAGGAAGAGATTAGTTTATGAACATGAAATCTCTCTTTTTGGGATTCATACATAATCTCAAACTGTCACAGCCACAAACTGAACTCATAAGGAGTGGAAGGCCTTGCCATTGCAATCATTGTAGAGTACACCTCCTAGTAATGGAGAGATTCTGGGGGCCCCAAACTTTGCAGCTCCTGGACAGTCTGTTCAGGACCATGCCAATCTCAGGGTGCCACTGTCAAACCACAGCAACCTGGGCCAGCCGAACCAACCACATCCACCTCTGCCGTGGGTCCAAACACTTGCAGCAGGGCTGAAAGCAGAATGCCAAGGGGGCTGGTGGGGTGGGGGGGAGTTCAAAAGAAAGGCCCCAGACCCAGAGGGAGGCCAGTTGGGAAATGAGCCAAGAACATGATAGACACACACAAAAAAAACAACATAATAGACACAAAAATACAACAGGAAAAAAAGGCAAAGAAAAGCAAATTGGTGAAAAATAAATGCAATCCAAAAACATAACAAAACCTTTTCTAAAAATTTATTTTACCTAGAATTAATGACAGGAAAACCCCATAAATGTGGCACAAAATGTTTAATGCCCCATTGAATGCCAACATTATGCCATTCATCTGTCCTTGCAAGTGTATTATTTCTAGTCCCCAGGATGAAAAGAAAAGTTGCTTTCCACATCTTTTATAGTACTTAAAAATACATATTTCCAGGGCTTTGTTGCCAAAGTTCCCATTTTCTTCCAGAACCCACAATAACTAATCATGTTTCTGCCACCAAGTCGAGGAATTGGAATTAACAGTTGGTGGGAGGGGAGCTTCCATCCTCTGAGTGATCTTTGCTGTAAAAACCCTCAGAGTTAGTGATTACTCCTAAATATTTATTTCTCCCTAAGGAAAAGATCTTTCTAAGAACTTTCTCTCTGCCCTAAATATCCACAACTCTTGATCTGTTTTTCTTCTATTTGTCCACTTATAGTCTTTGCTGGAATCAATTATATTAATTTCCTTCTGAAAATTAGCAAGTCAGAGTAAATCACAGGGAATTTTTCCCTCTCTACCATGTGAGTCAACCTCCCTCCACTTTCTCGGTTTTTCTCTCAACAGTAGGATGCCATGGCCTAGATTTAGTCTAGTTTCTCTCCAGAACATCGAAGGAAGGAAGGAAGGGAGGGAGGGAGGGAGGAAGGGAAGAGGGGAGGGGAGGGAAGGGGAGAGAAAAAGAAAAGAGAGAAAAAAGAGGGAAAGGGGCAAGAGAGGGAAAGAGAAAGGAAAAGAGAAAGAAAGGAAAAAGAAAATTTAAACTAAACTTAAAAATTACTGCTATTTAAACATTGCAACAACTATGCCTCCATCATTTTGTTAAGAATTGCCTTCTCCAAGATTGAGATTATTGCCATAGTGAAAGACACTAATCCAATCTTGCGCCAGGCTCTCTCTTGACCACCATCAAATTGACTGGTTGTGCAAAAACTTTCAGTGTTGTCAGCATTCTTGCAGAATTCCTGTTCAATTTATCGGATTAACTAAGACACCCTCAAAACCATGTTTCAAAGATGACAGCAATCATTGGATCAATGTTTCCATGAGCTTGAATAGGTCATTTGAACTTTCTGCATCTAGACTTCCCTCCCCAGCAAAATCAAATTTCTAGACCAGATTACCGTTAAGCTCCTTTCAAATTTTAATATGCTGCATGTGCTCTGTTTCTCAACACAATGATTTTCATTTTGCTTTATGAGAACACAATATTCATCAATTATCCAGGGACCCTAGTTTGCCATTTAAAGAGCACAAAAAAAAAAAAAAAAAAAAAGGCTTTACTAGCTGTCGAATCTATTTCCAGAACCGCAAACCTGGAGATTCATTTCAAGTATTCTGTGTCCTTACATTTTCTTGTTGGCTGCTCTGGTGGCAGCCCGTTTGCTAAGTGCCGTTTATCACTTGTTTTCGCAACAACCTTGAGACTCCTTAGAGCAAATTGCAATGGCAAAGCATGTTATCCAGTTGGCAGCTAGGAAATCCAGATCCAAGGCCCCAGGGGAAAGGTCAGCTCCTCAATTCCAGCCGGAGGATGAGGCATCATAAGTAGGTTAAGTGACGGGCAGCTGCAAAGCAATAGCCTAGACAGGATTCCAGTCACCAAGTCCTCGCCTCTTCGGACAGCGTTCAATTCTCCCAGCCGCAGTGCTTCCCCGAATACTTTTTAATCTGGCACGATCCACAATTAAAGGAAATTGTGGTTCTCACATCATGATCAAGGTCGTTTTTCCACTGTGAGTAATAGAAGCAGAGGAACCTATTTGTAACTTCAAAATGTTCCCATTCCAGTCGGCATTGTTTATTCCTCAGGTTTTCAACAGTTTTTCATGTCAAGATGTCAATTTTTAAAGCGTTTGCATAATTCTGCATTTTATTTCAGGATTCTCTGTCACGGCTAT
>PVKH010038840.1:0-11265 GCA_004027955.1 Chaetophractus vellerosus | reverse complement strand
TTCAAAATACATAGGCAGCAAACTTTGTATGTTAAGGATAAAAGGAATGAACAGTTAGGATTGGGGCTCACAGTAATACCATTAATTAACTAATTAATTAAAGCATCAAATGCCAACTATAAGCTGACCGTTGGGGTAGGCGCTAACATACTGACATAAAGGACTCAGTGCCTGCTTGCCAAGAGACAATCACAACTAAGTGCTAAGCGCCAAGGGCTCTGTGAAATACAGAAAAGGTGGATGGAGAGATGGGTCAGGGATTTCCTGTGCTACAATGAGCCTAAAGTAGAGACTACGTATATTGTCAAGTTCTACCTTTTAATGAATTAAAGTGATTTTTTTGAGTAATTATTATCAATGTTTAAAAACGGACTCTCCTCTTAACTGCTATTTCCCTAATACAACTCTTTGTAATTGTGGGGGATTCCAGAAGAATAAATACTACCCTTTTCTGCCATATTTATTGTTTCCATTTCAAAAGTCCCTGAATATTCTCACTTATTACTATTAGTGAACATTCTCTACAGCTGTGTAAAGGCAATCATGCACTTTACCTTATAAATAATTCATCTATGGTCAGTCAGATCAGTGGCAAAACAGACTCAAATCCTGACCTCTCAAATCTCAGACTTGATGATTCTATTAACCTTTTTTCAAAAGGGCACTGTGTCATATAAAATAACAAGGGTCATATGCTAGAAACTGCCATTAAACTAACTTTTAAAATATTTTTATATATGAAGAAGACATTTTCTTCATATTCTAGGAAAAGTTATTGGCTTTAAAAAAACAAACTGTGGGCATCACAAAAAAAAACAAAACAAAACAAAACAAAAACACCCACACATTTATAAAAACTAAAATTAAAGCCAAAGTGGGTAGAACAATTTTCTGAAAAAAATATAAGGAATGTTAACAACCATGTACTGTGCTTTGGCACCAGGAATCAAGCCAAAACATTTTATCTTGGCAATGCTGGTTGATACTAAACATTCCTGTTTTTCCTTCTATTTTGAGTTCATTTTTGATTCTCATGGATGGGAATGAAAGGATGAAATTACAGTAATAGGGGTCACTGCTGAATGCTTTTGCATTGCTCTAGAAGCTTTCCAAAGCATGTCATTTCAGAATAATTTCTTCCTTTTTCCTCTTCCCCTCTGTAACTTAATTGTTAAAACTTTTTCTTGACCCAGCATTTTTAAAATCACATTCTTCTTCTGCCTCTTATCTAACTACTGCCCTCTCATTCCTTTTCTTTCCTGTCAGTTGACAGAACAGCAATCAGAGCTACTCTTTCTAGATGTACTCATATTTTTCCTTTCTTAGATGTTGTAAAATGCTAACTCTTATTGCCAGGGCGGACAAGAACAATCTTTTTGAGGTGATTTTAGTAGCTGTCTTCTTGTACTCAGCAAAATAAACCCTGAAGGGCTTCACCAGCTTTGTGGTACTGTCATGAAGTAGAAAGCAACTGGTCTTGGGGCCTGCCAGACTTGGGTTTGAATGTTAACAGTGCCACTTACTTGGGTACATTATTTAATTTCTCAACCTCAATTACTCCATCTCTATAATAAATATAATTTATTCACCAGGTTATCATAAATGAGGTAATATATTTAAAGCCCCTAGCACATGCTTGTTGCATAGGTACTTAATAAATAGTTAGCTTTTGTTGTTTTTAAGAGGAAGGTAGAATCTAGATAAAGAATCTGGTGATATCCAATATAGAGGAAGGTAGCTCCTTATAACAGACTAGTAGAATTTCTGAACTCTGCCTGGACAGAGAAGCAATTACAGTGAATGCACACAACACAAGTAGGTTATAAAAGATGGAGTATCTGGGGCCAGATTTAACCTCTTGCCAGAAACAAATGAAAAACTGGTCAAATATATGAAAGTTGTTTTTAAGACACTGGCTATCATGCAATGGAAGATAGTGCTCCCTGAGAGAGAGGAAACAAACTCCCCCAACTTATTGTGTAAAGAAAGCTTCCAGGCTGTCATAAGAGGGGACCCCAGGTGGAAGCCACTAGTTGAGGAGATGGAACTGGGAATTTGGGGAGGCCAAAGTGGCTAGAGTTCAAAGGGTAGAATAATGAAGAGGAGAGAAATGCAGAGAGAACTCTGGAGATCTGCAGAGGTACCCTCTTAAGCCTTTAGCTGAGTTCTGACCAGCACATGTATCTTAAGAAACTATCTGAAGCCAGGGATAGAACCACCCAAAAGGATTAGCGGGACTAATCCTTGAAGTTTATACAGGTCTGGGAATAATTTCTGTTCCCTCCTAACAGAGTGGAAATCCTCATAAAGCATCAGCGTATCAGGTAGAGCATTCAAAAAATTAGCAGGGATAAAGAAGACCTAAACAACACTATCAACTAACTTGACTTAATTGATATTTATAGAACATAACACCTAACAGCAGCAAAATACACATTTCTTTCAAGTACACATGCAACTTTTACCAAGATAGACCATATACTGGGCCACAAAACAATTCTCATAAATTTTAAAGAATTCAAGTATGTTCTCTGACCACAATAGAAATAGAAATCAATAATAGTAACATATCTGGAAAATCTCCAAATATTTGGAAATTCAGGAATGTATTTTTAAATAACCCAGGAGTCAAAGAAGACTTTATCAAAAGACAAATTCGAAAATATTTTGAACTGAATGAAAATAACGCAGCATGTCAGAAGTTGTGCAATGCAGCTAAAGCAATACTTAGAAATGTGTAGCACCAAATTATAATAGATATAATTTAAAAAGAAGGAAAGTGTAAAATAGATCTCAGGTTCCACCTTAATAAATTATAGAGAAGAGGGGCCGGCTGTATAGCCCAGTTGGTAGGGCGCTGGTTTACCACATGGGAGGCCCCGGGTTCGGTCCCGGGGCCTCCTCCAATGGGTGGACTGCCTTGAGAAGGCAAGCTGCCGCGGGCGGGGCACGCCGCTGCGGGCAAAGGCAAAAAAGCAAGCCCCAGCGAGCAAGGGCGAGCCCCCACGGGCAGGCAGGCCACCACGCTGGTGATCTGACTTGGCAAGTCGCCCCAACAGGGGGAGACAAGCAGACACAGAGGAATGCAGAGAAAAATGAACATAGCAAGAACAAGCAAAAAGAGGGGGGATGTATAATAAATAAAAAATAAATCTTTAAAAAAAATTAGAGAAGAGCAAATTAAATCCAAATTATTAGAAGAAAGGAAATAAAAACTAGGGCAGAAATCAATGAAATACAAAACAGAAAAATAGAGAAAAATCAATGAAATGAAAAGCTGATTTCATGAGATGATCAATCAAAGTGATAAACCTATAGCAGAATGATCAGGGGAAAAAATGAGAGAAGATACAAATGCCCAATATCAAGAATGAGAGAAGTAACATCACTATAGAGCCTACAGATATTCAAAGTATAATAAAGGAATATTATGAAGACCTTTATGCCAATAAATTTGACAATTTAGATGGAAAGGGCAAATTCCTTGGAAGACACAAATTACCAAAGGCCACTCAAGAAAAATAACCTGAATAACCCTATATCTACTAAAGAAATTGAATTTGTTGTTTAAAAACCTTTCCACAAAGAAAACTCTGGGCCCTGAGATCTGCTCTGGCAAATTCTACCAAACATTTAAGAAGAAAAAAATACCAATTCTACAGTCTTTCAGGAGATTCTTCCCAAATCATTCTATGAGGAAAACATTATTCTGATACCAAAACAAGATGAAAACATTACAAATATATATATAGACCAGTAATCTTCCATAAACAGAGATGTAAATATATTTATTTAAATTTTAACATTAATTACAACCAATGTATAGAAAGGATAATATATCATGACCAAGTAGGGTTCATCAGTAATGCAAGATTGGTTTAATATTTGCAAATTAATCAATGCAATTTACAATATCAATAAACTGAAAAAGAAAAACCACACAAATATTTCAATAGCGAAAAAGCATCTGACAAAACGCCAACATCCATTCCTATCAGCAGACTGAACTAAACAGAGGGAACTTTTTCAACATGACAAAGGACATCTATAAAAAACCTTCAGCTAACATCATGCTTAATATGTTATGATAAAAAGACTGAATGTTTTCTCTCTAAGATCAGGAACAAGGCAAGGACATTGGCTCTCACATTCTGGAGATTCTAGCTGTTACAATAAGGGGGTAAGGGTGGGGGGAGGGAAGCTGCAAAGAAGGAAATAAAAGGAATACAAATTGGAAAGGAAGAATTAAAACTGTCTATTCACATGTGAATGATTATATAGAACATCTATGGAATCTACAAAATAACTACTAGAACTAATGAGTTCAGTAAGGTTGCAGGATACAAGATCAATATACAAAAATCGATTGTATTTCTATACTAGCAATGAACAATTGGAAATTGAAATAATGCCATTACAATGGCATCAAAGACTGTGAAATAGGAATAAATCTGACAAAGAATATGTAAGACCTTTGAGTGTGTGCAATACATATAACTAGTGTATGTTCAATACACTAAAAATTATAAAACATTGCTGAGAGAAATTAAATACTTTAAGTGGAGGTATGTACCATGTTCATGTATTGGAAGATTCAATATTGTTAAGATATGAATTGTCTTCAAACTGATCTATAGATTCATAGCAATCCCAATCAAAATCTCTGTAGGCAATTTTTGACAGAAAACTGATTTTAAAATTCATGTGGAAATGAATTTAGAATTTATTCAATGTTGAAAGGACCTAGAATATCCAAACAACTTTAAGAAAGAAGAAAGTTGGAGGACTTTAAGACTTTTGACCCATTCTTCTCATCATATATAAAGTTTTACTCACATTGAATAATAGATTCAAATATAAAACCTAAAACTATAAAACTTTTAGAAGAAAACATGGCCTATAAAAATAAGCCAGACTTCATCAACACTAATAAATTTGCTCTTTGAAAGACATTGTTAAGAGAATGAAAAGGAAGTCACAGAGTGGAAAAATTATGTAAATCATATATCTGATAAAATGTTTATATCTGAAATATAAAAGGATCCCTCAAAACTCAGTAAACACACATGGTTCTTCTGCCCCTTCTATATGAACCTATAGTTAGTGCTAGAGTTGATAGGTGTATGTCCAAGAGACCCAAATTTTGGGCTGTCTATGTGCCAGCTGGGTCCTGAATCTCAACAGAGTTGCAACACCTACTCTCCAGTTCATTAGACTCACCCAGGACAACTAACAAGGAGATGATGATGGACAACAACCATCCCAAGGAAAAGAGAGAGTCTGCAACTGCAAGCAAGATAGTCCCATCCATCTGCCCCATGGGATCTAAGTCTTCTCTCAATTAGAGGCAGAGTGGGCATCACCATACCAGAATCCTCAGGACTGGGGAATGAACGATGGACTAGAGTAGACTTACTGGTATTCTAGTATAGACTTATTGTGATTCTAGCAATGGAAGAACTTTTATCATTGATGTGGAAGCAGTGGCCACTGGACATTCTAAGGGGAGGGAGAGGGAAAAACAGGTGTAATATGGGGACATTTTCGGGACTTGGGAATTGCCCTGAATGACATTGCAATGCCAGATACAGGCCATTATATATATCTTGTCATAACTTACAAAATTGTACAGGAGAGAGCGTAAACTACAATGTAAACATTAATCCACGCTTAGTGGCAATGCTCCAAAATGTGTTCATCAATTTTAACAAATGTGCCACACTAATGAAGGATGTTGTTATGTGGGAAAGTGTGGGAGAGTTTGGGAGTGGGGCATATGGGAATACCCTAGATTTTTTTTGTTGTTATTTATATATTCCCAACCCCGCCCCCCCAATCTCCTGCTTGCGCTCGCTGTCTGCTCTCTGTCCATTTGCTACGCATTCTTCTGTATCTGCTTGTCTTCTCTTCTCGTCTTCTCTTTAGGAGGCACTGGGAACTGATCCCAGGACCTTCTGACATGGGAGAAGACACTCAATCAATTGTGCCACCCCAGCTCCCTGGTTTGTTTTGTCTCTCACTGTCTCTCTTCTGTGTCTCTTTTTTGTTCCGTCATCTTGTTGTACCAGTTCTCCATGCGGGCCAGCTCGTTTTCACCAGGAGGCCCCGGGAACCAAACCCCCGACCCTCCGTATGGTAGATGGGTGCCTAACTGCTCAAGCCACATCTGCTTCTCAATCCACTATATTTTTTATGTAACATTTATGTAATCTAAGTAT
Source organism: Chaetophractus vellerosus (assembly GCA_004027955.1). Lineage (NCBI taxonomy): Eukaryota > Metazoa > Chordata > Mammalia > Cingulata > Chlamyphoridae > Chaetophractus > Chaetophractus vellerosus. The sequence continues at coordinate 5,047 of PVKH010038840.1, read as the reverse complement.
CTTTTTAAAAAAAATAATAAAGTATATATTTTAAAAACTCAGTAAAAAGAAACAACTCAATAAAAATAGGCAAAAGATCTGAACAGATACTTTAGCAAAGAAGACATATAGATGGCAAATAAGCACATGAAAAGATGCTCAAAATTATTAGGGAAATGCAAATTTAAACCACAATGATATATTTCTACACACCTACTAGACTGGTGTAAAATTAAAAAGACTGAACATACTAAGTGTTGATGAATTTGTGGAACAGCTGGGACTCTAATGTACCCTACTGGTGGGAATGTAAAATGGTACAAACACTTTGGAAAACAGTTTTGGTAGTTTCTGAAAATGTTAAATACATACCTACTATGACTCAGCCATTCCACTCCTAGATATTTATCCAAGGGAAATGAAGACCTAAGTTCACAGTAGTTTTACTTGTAATAGCCCAAAACAACCCAAATATCCATTAATAGTTAATGGTAAAAAACTGTGGTATAGCCATGCAATGGAATACTACCCAGCAATGAAAAAAGTGCAAAAACACAGATGATTCTCAAAATAATTATGCTGAGTTTAAAAAGCCAGAAAAAAAGGAGTACTTATCATATGATTCCATTTATATAAGATTTGGGAAATGCAAACTAATCTATAGTGACAGAAAGCAGATCAGTGGTGATTGAGGGGAAGGAAAGAGGGATTATATAGGAGCTTGAGGAAACGTCTGGGGATGATGGATATAGTCATTATCTTTTTTTTTTTTAATTCATTTATTATATATCCCCCCCTTTCTGCTTGTTCTTGCTGTGTTCATTTTTTTTTTTTTTTTGCATTCTTCTGTGTCTGCTTGTCTCCCCCCGTTGCGGCGACCCGCCGAGTCAGCTCACCACACGGCAGCCTTGCCTGCTCCGGGGCGGCTTGCCCTGCCCGTGGCAACTTGCCTTCTCAAGGCGGTCTGCCCACTTGAAGAGGCCCTGGGAACCGAACCCAGGGCCTCCCATGTGGTAAACCGGCGCCCTACCAATTGAGCTACAGCTGGCCCCTCATTATCATGATTGTGGTGATATTTCACTAATAATATACATATATATAAAATTATCAAACTGTACACTTTAAATATGTGCAGCCTATTGTATGTCAATTATACTTTGGTAAAGGCTGTTAAAAATATCAGTAAAGCTTGGGAATGTTGATGACTATTGGTCACACAGTACTTGAAAATCTCATGAGACTATTAATTATTTTTTATATAGAATTACAATGATGATTCAACAGATGTTTAAAAAGATGGGAAAAAAGGAATGCACAAAAATCAAAATGAATTGTGACAAAGGCTAGAGGCATAAAGAGTTAACCACAGGGGCCAGCTGTAGCCCAGTTGGTAGGGCACCGGTTTACCACATAGGAGGCCCCAGGTTAGGTTCCCGGGGCCTCCTCGAGTGGGCAGACCGCCTTGAGAAGGCAAGCCACCGTGGGCAGGGCAAAGCTGCCACAGGCAGGGCAAGCCCCAGCGAGCAGGCAGGCCACCAGCGGTGAGCTGACTTGCGGGTTGCGGCAGGGGGGAGGGGGGGACGGACAAGCAGACACGGAAGAATGCAAGAATGAACACAGCAAGAACAAGCAGAAAGTGGGGGGATATGTAATAAATAAAAAATAAATCTTTAAAAAAAAAAGAGTTAACCACAAAGTAACGGAGTGCAATAAAAAGCAGGGCTTTAGAGACAGACACATCTCGGTTCAAATCCCAGCTCTTCCCACTTACTAGCTGTGTACCCTTGGGCGATATATTTAATTCTTCTGAAACTATTTCCTCCTCTTTAGTTATAATCAGGACTGCTGTGTTCATTAATACAGATAATGTACGACTGTGACTGACACAGCACATGGTACATAAAAGACCCCTAATCAACGTCAATTCTCCTTTAGTAGTAATTTATATTTAGTTGGTAGAACTGGAGTAAACTTCAAACCTTGAGGTTTTAGCCTAATACTTTTGAACATATTCTGTGTATAAGGAACTATGTCAGGCATTCCCACTAGTTATTATGGTTACACAGGAAGTCAAAGAACATAATATGGCTGGAGGCACTTCTTTAAGAAATGAAATTCTTTATTTTCATTGTCCATCTTTTGAACTGGGCTGTCAGCAAGTGAGACTGGTTCTCAATCTGTGGACAACTCATTAGGCATTATACTCAACTTGGTAATACCAGCACCCAGCAAAGGGTTTTATGGGAACATGCTCAATATATTTTGAATTGGATTAAACTGATCCTACTGAGAATATGAAATATCAGTTTCACTAAAAGTGTAGGCATTTTGAACATGGAGTTTAGCTCAATTAAAAGATCATTATGCATTGGAAAAAGTGTAAATATAAAAGTGACAGAAAATTTTTGCAGGCATATTGTTTTTTTTCCCTACACTTTATATTTATTCCATTATAAAAATCCATTATTTCTTTTCTTTGGGATTAGCTAAATACTATAAACAGATTTTCCTATTTCAAAAACAAAGCACATTGGACTGCAAGGGCTATTAGCATTACTGAGGCAGATGGGAATCAAACTACCAACCTAAAGGTTAAAAATATTTACTCTCCTCGCCTTTAATAACCAAGTTATTCAGCATGGTCTTCATAATGAGTGGAATCAGATTTTATTTCTATGCAACTCTACAAAATACTCATGCTCTTAGGGATGCTGCTTGAGCCCCAAACACAGTAGCCTATCAGCATGCCTTTGTGCAGTTGTTGGGAAAAGTGGCTGAAGACACAGAAGTCATGCAAACACTGTCAACCATGATTTGAAAATTCATGGGAAAAAAAAAGAGAATAGAACAAAATAAACCCATCTCAAAGGACTATGGATCTTTGAGCCAGTTATTCCATTTCAGAAAATCTTTATTACAGAAAAAAACCCCAATATGGAAAAATGAAACATGTACAAAAAAGCTTTTTTAAAGTATTATTTATAATAGTACAAACATGGAGGCAATCTAAATAATGAACCTATAAGAGAATAGTTAAGTGGATTATGATACACCTTACACCTTCCAGATGCAATATTACGCAAACATTAAGAGGATGGTTAAGAAGACCATCAAGCAACATGACACACAAAAAAGATTATAACAAATATGTTTTTTTGAAAAAAGCACAGTAGAAAGGTGAAGGAAATATACCAACCGCTAACTGTGGTGTTATAAGCATGGAGCTATTGATAATTTTCCTTCTGTTGTAATTTCCTGTTTTTTTTTTTTGTAATCTAGTTATACTATTTTCTCCATTCTAAAATTAATATAATTTCAAAAATAAGGCTGTAAACTGGCTATGCGTTTTTGAGTAAGAAAAGGCAAGAAAATAAGGGAGGGATGAGTGACAGACAGGCTGACTGGATCAATAGTGGCAATACAATCACAGGAAGTCGTGTGCAGGCTCTAGTCACCGATCAATTGAATAATTATATTAGTAGACTACTTTCCATTTTAAAAAATGTTGCTATATTCTGGGACTCTTCCTTCTTTTTCCTTCTCAAGCCTATATTCTGCATCACAACATGATACAGAAGGCAATGAGTTAATACCCAAGTAAGAAGAGTTCTTTCCTTATTTTATAAGGTAAACAGACTGCATAATTTAAAAACATTTATCTTCCATAAGGCAGTATGAACACTTTCCAGTTACACTTTTAATGTCTAACAGTAGTAGTACCCATGTTTTCCAGACAGACAGGAATTCTGAACTTGATGACTAATGCTTTTGTTGGCACCTTATAATGGAAGAAAAAATTTGGTCCCCAGAATATGTATTTCTGCTTCATACTCCTCAGCCAGCTAGTTATTAGTGTGAAGAGATACCACTCTTTCTAAATTATTTCAATGTTGTCATTTAAAAGCAGGTTAAATAAATATTGGGACCTCATCAAGCTGTTCTGTGCCTACTTCCCTCCTTTATTTATACTGTTAGCAAAGCTTCCTCAAAATACAATTTCTTAGCTGAAAGGGGGACAGCATAGACTCTGAAAGACTGACTAGAGGGAAGAGTGGCATTGGGTTGCAAAGTGCTCCCTTTTCAGAGGATATGACATGTCCCTAGATGAGCTGATATTCTTATGACAGCTCTCAAAAATGCCCAGTTTATTCCACACTTACTACATGCTAGTCACTGTGCTAAGCACATTTCCTTCATTCCCTTCCTTCATACTCAGAAGCCCTTCTTTGTCTCCTGTTAAAATTCCTCAAGGACTGTCTCAATTGATATTTCCTTCATGGGTAAATTTCTTCCCTATAATTCTATCTGGTATTGAGCTTTTCTGATACCATTTCACAGAATCATTTGATTTTGGAATTGGAGGGGATCTTGGAGTAATGTAACCTAACCTTCTTTCTGAAACCTAAAGAAGTGACTTTTCCAAGGTTACACTGCTGCCGAGTTGGAAGTTAGAGAAATTCTGATTACGCTTCAAAGAAGCATAGTCATATACTGCCATACATCATTAAGATCTATAAAGATGTGTCTGCTCTACCAGATTGTAAGTTCTTTGAGGGCAGGGACCAAGTCTCGTTCATCTCCAATTTTCCCAAAAGCACAAATTGTGGCAATAAATGCCTACATAATTGGTTTAGTTAGAAAAGGTGCTAGTCTAAGGAAAATCATGGGTTTAATTGGTTGGTAACCATGCTGCTGTACAAGCCAAAAGCCAATCTGTGCCTGGAATTTTCTGCTATCATAAGTTTAATATACAGAATGGATAACCAGAAATAGAAAAGAATTATAATTTTTATTTTATTTACTTATTTTTTTTTTAAAGATTTATTTATTTTATTACATATCTCCCCTTCCCCCCGCTGCGGCGACACACCGAGATTGGACACTGCGCAGGCGCGGCTTTCCCCGCTTGTGGGCGGTCTCTGCGTCTGTTCACGGCGGGCTTTTCAGTTCACGGGTGGCTGGCTGCGCTCCATCCGCCGGCGACCTGCCCTGCCCGTGGCGGCTCTTGCCATGTCCGTGGCAGCTTCTTGCCCTGCCGACGGCGGCTCCGGCCCGCCCATGGCGGCTT
>PVKH010038839.1:0-11267 GCA_004027955.1 Chaetophractus vellerosus | reverse complement strand
CCTCCTAGCATGAGCCTCCCAGGCACTGAGGGATTAATACCAAGCTCCAACCAGGGATGCATTTGGAAAGAGGCCTTGATCATAAGGGGAAAACATCATATACAAAAGGTTATGGCTAAGAGATTTCAAAATGAGTTGGAAGTTCATTCCCGAGGTTACACTCATGCTTGTTTCAGGCAGATCTCACTAACTGCCACTGTGAACAAAACCTCAAATAAGGGTGCTCCTGAGGGCTTTAGAGCCATCCAGACACTATAGGCATTGCACACAACCTCTTGAAATCAGCACCCTGTTGATGGGCCTTGCCTTGAAATATATGACAATCTATTTCCCCAATGTAACAGTAAAACTCATTCATAATTTCCCTACACATGATTCTTCTTCCCTTTTTGTTTGAGCCTATAATTAACACCATACCCATTAAATATATGTTTCACAGGCTTAAATCTTTGGTCTGTTCATATGTTGTTTGAGCCTTGAATCTGAGAAGGGTTGCAGCTAACACCTACTCTCCAGATCATTGGATCCATCCACAACAACTAACAAAATGATGGTTATGGACAACCCCCATCCCAAAAAACACAGAGTATTTACAACTGTAAGCAAAAAGAGTATCTTCCATTGGCCCCATTTGATCTAAGTCCCCACTCAATCTGAGGCAGAGCGGCATCACCATCCCAAAATCATCAAGGTTGAGGAATGAACAAACATAAAGGAGGAATGCAATCATGGGCAAAATAAGCTTACTAATATTGTAGTATGGAAGAACATGTAACATTGCTATAAAGATAGTGGTTACCACAGGTTCTGATAGGAGAGGAATAATAGTTAGAACATAGGGCATTTTTAGGGCATTGGATTTAAGTATAAAACACAATGTAAACTATAGACCTTGGTTAGTACCAAAGCTTCAATATTTATTCATCAATTGTAACAAATATACCACACAGTTGTAAGATGTTATTAATAGGTAAAGATGTGGGATGGGAAGGGGGAAATTGGAATCCCATAAACTTTCTATATAACTTTTCTGTAACCTACAACCTTTTTAAAAATAAAGTTTATTATATAAAAAAAGCTGGTGTGGCTATATTTCTATCAGATAAAATAAACTTTACATCAAAAACAGGAAGGAAAAAGATGGTCATTATACACTTATAAATCCGACAATACAACAGGAAGATGTTGCAATTACAAAACTATATTAACCTGACAGGAGAGCCTCAAAATAAATGAAGCAAATACTGACAGATTTGAAGGGTAAAATTGACAGTTTTACATCAGTAATAGACTTTATCACCCCACTTTCAAAAATGGATAGAACATCTAGTCAGAAGATAAATAAGAAAGTACAGGACTTGAAATACACACTAAATCAACTAGACCTAACAGGCATACATAGATGACTGCACTCAACAAAAACAGAATAGACATTCTTCTCGAGTGCACATGGATCATTCTCTGGGGTAGACCATATGTTGGGTCACACACAAGTCCCAATAAATTTAAAAATATTGAAATCATACAATGCACATTCTCCAACCACAACATAATGAAGCTAGAAATCAGTAACAGAAGAGGAAAGGGAAAATTAAAAAAATATTTGGAAATTAAACGACCAACTCTTAAACAACCAATTGGTTAAAGAGAAAATCAGAAGCAAAATTCAGAAATACCTTGTTATGAATGAAAATGAAAATACATCACACTAAAACTTATGGGATACAGTGAAAACTGGAAGAACTAGAAAAGAAGAGCAAACTAAATCACAGCAAGCAGAAGGAAGGAAATGACAAAGATTTAAGCAGAGGTAGATGGAATAAAAAACAAACACACAAAAATGGTAGAATCAACAAAACCAAAAGTTGCTTCTTTGAAAAAAGCAACAAAGTAGACAAAACTTTATTGAGAATAACAAAGAAAGAGAGAAAACACAAATAACAGAAATCAGAAATGAAAAATGGGACATTACTACCCACCCTGCTGAAATAAAAAGCACTATAAGTGGATACTATGAACAAAATTGTATGCCAATAAATTAGATAGCATAGATGAAATGTACAAATTCTTAGAAACACACAAACTATTTACATTGACTCAAGATGAAATAGAAGATCACAATAAACCAATTTCTAGGAAAGAGATTGAATCAGTCATCAAAAACCTCCTAACAAATGGCTTCACAGGAAAATTTTACCAAACATTCCAATAAGACTTAACTCTGACTCTGTTCAAACTCTTTCAAAATAATCAAAGAGAAGGGAACACTCCCTAACTAATTATATGAAGCCAACATCATCCTCAAACCAAAGCTGGGTAAAGATACCACAAGAAAAGAGTATTACAGACCAATATCTTTCATGAATATAGATGCAAAATCCTCAACAAAATATTAGCCAACCAAATCCAAAAGCATATTAAAAGTATTATGCACCATTATCAAGTAGGATTTATCCCTGGTATATCTGCAAGGTTGGTTCAACACAAGAAAATCAATTATTTTAATACATTACCTTAACAGAATGATGGGGAAAAAACACATGATCATCTCAATCAATGCAGAAAAGGGACCTGACAAAATATAGCACTCTTAGAACACTAATAAAAAATCTTAGAACACTAATAATAGAAGGAAACATCTTCAACATGATAAAGGGCAAATATGCAAAGCCCATAGCTAACATCCTACTTAATGGTGGAAGCTTTCCATTTAACATCAGAAACAAGACAGGATGCCCAATGTCACCAATGTTATTCAACATTGTACTAGAAGTTCTTACCAAAGCAATTATGCAAGAAAAAGAGATAAAAGGCAACCAAATTGGAAAGGAAGAAGTAAAACGTTCACTATTTGCATATAATATGACCCAATATACAAAAAACCCATAACAAAGCTCATAGAGCTAATAAATGAATTTAGCACAGTGGCGGGCTACAAAATCAATATCCCAAAATCAGTTGTGTTTCTATACACAAGCAATGAATAATTGGAAAAAGAAATCAAGAACAAAATTCCATTCCCAATAGCAACTAAAAGAATCAAATATCTAGGAATAAATCTAACCAAGGATGTAAAGGATTTGTACACAAACAGCTATAAAACATTGCTAAAAGAAATTAAAGAAGACCTAAATAATTAGAAAGATATTCTGAGTTCATGTAGTGGAAGGCTAAATATTATTAATATGTCAATACTACCCCCAAAGCAATTTATAGATTCAATACTATCCCAATCAAATTTCCAATACCTTCCTTGCAAAAATGGAAAAGCCAATTATCAAATTTATATAGAATAGTAACAGGCTGTGGATAGCTAAAGCCACCTTGAAAAAGAAGAATGAATTTGGAGGATTTACACTTCTTGATCTTAAAATGTGCTACTAAGCCACAGTAATCAAAAGAAGTATGGAACTGGCACAAGGATAGAGCAATGGAATAGAATTGAGAACTGAGAAATCAACCCTCAACCCATTGGCCAAGTGATTTTTAAAAAGGTGGCAAAGTCTACTTAACTATGGGAACCAGCTGTGGCTCAATTGGTAGATCTCTGGTTTACCACATGGAGGCCCGGGGTTTGGTTCCCAGAGCCTCCTTGAGAAAGTAAGCCGCCGCGGGCAGGGCAAGCCGCCGCGCAATGAGCTGACTTGGTGGGATGCCACAGCAGGGGCAGACAAGCAGACAGGGAAGAACGCAAAAGCAATGAACACAGCAAGAATAAGCAGCAAGGGGGGATATATAAATAGATAAAAATAAATCTTAAAAAAAAAATTCTGCTCAACTAGGAAAGAGTAGTCTCTTCAACAAATGGTGCTGGGAAAACTGGATCTACATTTTAAAAAAAAGTTGGCCCATACCTCACCCCATATAAAAAAATCAACTCAAAATGGATAAAAGACCTAAATACAGGAGCTAGAACTATGAAAGTCTTAGAAAAAAATTTAGGGAAGCATCTTCAGGACCTGTGTTAAGCAATGGTGTCTTAGACTTCACACCAAATGTATAAGCAAAAATAGAAAAAAATACATAAGTGGGACATCATCAAAATAAGCAAAACATTTGTTCCTCAAAGGACTTTATCATGAAAGTAAAAAGACAACCTACATAATGGGAGAAAATATTTGGAAACCACATATCTGATAAAGGATTAATATCCAGGATATAAAAAGATATCCTTCCACTTAACAACAAAAAGACAAGCCACCTAACTTTAAAATGGACAAAAGGTTTGACCAAACATCTCTCCAAAGAAGATATACAAATTGCCAGAAAGCACATGAAAAGATGCTCAACATGAATAGCCATCAGGGAAATGCAAATCAAAACCACAATGAGATACCATTTCACAATTATTCGAATGGCTGCTATTAAAAAGAAAAAAAAAAACAGCAACAACAGAAAATAACAAGTCTTGAAAAGGATGCAAAGTAATAGTAACACTCATTCATTGCTGATGGTAATGTAAAATGGTGCAACTACTGCGGAAGACAGTTTGGCAATTCCTCAGAAAGCTAAGTATAGAACTACCATTTGATCTGGTATTCTCACTTCTAGTTATATACCCAAAAGAAATTGAAAGCAGGGGCTTGGACAAATATTTGCACAGTGATGTTCGTAGCAGCATTATTCACAATTGCCAAAAGATAGAAGCAATGCAAGTGGCCATCAACCAATGAATGGGCGAATAAAATGTGGTATGTAACTACAACTTGAAAACATCATGTTGAGTGAAATAAGCCAGACACAAAAAGACAAATAATGTATGATCTTATTGATTTGAAATAATTAAAGTAAGCAAATTCATAGAATTAGAATCTAAAATATAGGTTACCAGGGAATGGGGTGAGGATAGTGAATGGGAAATTAAGGCTTAAAATGCATAGAGTTCCTATTTGTAATGGTGGAAATGTTTTGGTAATGGATGGTGGTGATATTAGCACAACATTATGAATGCAATTGACAGCACTGAAATATAATCTGAATATGATTAAAAGAGGAAATGTTAGATTGTATATATGACAATAGAATAATTAAAAAAAAAAATCCATGGAACAGCACTACACAGGCTGTGGACCCCAAGTTAAACAATGGATTTTAATTAATAGTATAATTATAAAAATGTGCTATCATCAATTGTAACAAATTTTCCACACCAGTGCAAGGTGTATGTGGTGGGGTAGTACAGGGGATTCCTGTATTTTATGCATGATTATTCTTTAAACCTAAACTTCTCTAAAAACACTTCCAGAGAAATTAGATTTGCTTTTGATGTGCTTATCAATAGCTGGACAGAGCAGAGGATAAAATCAGTGCACTTGAAGATAGGTCAATAGAAATTTCCCAATTGAAATGTAAATAGAGGAAAAAATTAAAGTAAAACAGAAAGGAACTCCCAATAATTGTAGGAAATTTCAAAAGGTATAGGATACACATATTCATAAAGAGAAGTAATAGAGTAAAGATTAGAAGAAGTATTTGAAGTAATAATGTCGGAGAACTTTCCAAAATTAATTGCAGACATCAAAACACAAATCTGGGAAGCACAGAGAACATTAAGAGGGATAAATACCAAAATACACTACACCAAAGCATATCATATTCAAAATGCAGAAAATTAGGTACAAAGAGACATTCTTGAATGAAGCCAGAGTAAGAGAAAACACATTACCTATGGTAGGAACAAAGATAAAAATTACAGTGAATTTCATATCAGAATTGATGCAAGCAAGAAGAGAGTGGACCGAACATATTACTAATGCTTAATGTAGTAATAGTAACAATAATCGTGTACAAGCAAAATAAGGAACAGCAAGTCATAAGGGACAGAGAGTAGGATTTGGCAATACTCTTTTGTAAGGGACTTGCAGCAACCATGAAGTGATGCAGTGTTATTTGAAGGCAAACATAGATTAGTTTAAATGTATATTGGAAGTTATAGGGCAAACACTAAAATATTTTCAAAGAATTATAATTGATATTCTAAGAGAGGAGATGCAATGGAATCATATAATGTTTAATTAAAAGCAGGGAAAGCACAAAAAGTGGGGGACAGAAGACAAAAAATAAATGCAATGAGTAAACAATTGCAAACATGTTAGATATTAATCCAAATATATCAATGATAATTTTGAATGGCAATTGGCTAAATAGACCAATTAAAAGCAGACAAGGAAGAATGCAAAAATGAACACAGCAAGAACAAGCAGAAAGGGGGGGGGGATATGTAATAAATAAAAAATAAATCTTTAAAAAACAGTAGAGAAATTCACTATTATACAGAAAGACTTCCCACCTTTTCTCCAATAATTGATAGATAAAGTAGGTGGACTATCAGAAAAGATAGAGATGGCCTTAACATCTAGTTCAACTTGATCTCATTGACATCTGTATACTACTCCTTACAATAACAGAAGAATGCATATTCTTTTCAAGCTCACATGAAACATTCAGCAAAATAGACCACATTCTAGGCTATACAGCATACAAAAACAATTTTTTTAAAACACCAATCATGCCAAGTACATTCTCAGATTACAATGAAATTAAACTAGATATTAATAACAGAAAGGCAGTGGAAAATCCCAAAATATTTGGATATTAAATAGCACATGTCTTAATAATACATGAGTGAAGAAACAAGTCCCAAGTAATATTTTAAAAATTAGTCCTAAATGAAAATGAAAATATAACATATCAAAATATATAAGATGAATTACAAACAGTGCCTTGGTAGAAAAATATAGTATTGAGTTTGATGTATTAGAAGAGAATATCTAAAAATCAATAACCTAAAATTCCCTATTAGGAACTAGAGAAAGAAGAGCAATTTAAAGCTTAAAGCAAGCAGAAAAAAATAAATAATAAAAATTAGAATGGAAGTCAATGAAATTGAAAACAGAAAAGCAAAAGAGAAAATTAACATAAGCAAGAGCTGATTCTTTGAAAAAAAATCAGTAAGATGGAAAAACCTCTAGAATGATTAAACAAAAAAAGAGGGGGAAGATATTAATTACTAATATTAGAAATAAAAGAGGAATTATCAATACTGATTTCATAGACATTAAAATGATAAAATACTTATTAGAATTTTGAAAAATCAAAAAAATTTGGCAGTTCCAGTTGTTGGTAAAATTGCAAAACAACAGGAACTCTCATTCATTCCTGGTGTGAATGCACAGTAGTACAGCCACTTTGGAAGACAGGCAGTTGAATAGAAGTGACCTATTGAGCAGTAAAAGTCATGGATGATATCTTAAAAACATATTGTTATATGGAAGAATCCAGTCTGAAAAGTCTACATATAGTATTACATTCTGGAAAAGGCAAAACTATAGAGATGATAAAAAGATCAGTGGTTACTAGGGCTTAGGAAGGGAATGGGAACAGACAGGGAAACAAAGAATTGAATAGAGGAAACACAAGTAATTTTTAGAGCTGTGAATCTATTCTGTGTGATATAACAATGGTAAATACAAGGGACTATGCATTTGTCAAACCCTATAGAACTTCAAGGCAAAACGAATGAAACTTGTTATATAGAAATTTGCAAAAAAAATCATTTACATGGATAAGAATTCCCAGGGTGTAATGAAAAATATGACAAAACAATCTATCTGAATTACAAGTAAGTGAAATTTCCTCAGTGAAGAATGTGAAATGTGAGCAACTGTTACAGCTTGATGTAATTATGAATTCCAAAAATCCATATTGAATCATGCTTGTAAACTGATCTGTTCATCTGGGCATGATTGGGTTATGATTGGGGCATTAACTGGGCCACATCAGTAGGGCATTGAGCCCCACCCCTTGGTGGGTGTTGTCTCAAGTATAAAAGGCAAGGCAAAGGATTTGAGGAGTAGATTTTTGAGAAGCAGTTCTGATGTTGGAGAGGACGCCCCAGGAGAGGAGAAGTGAACCATTTGCCTGATAGTCTACAGCTGACCTTGTGGAGGAAGCACTAAGCCTGGAGAGAAACGCAGCTTCGGGAAGAGAGGAACCGAAGAAGCCTGAACCCTGGCAAATGTCAGCAGCTGTCTTGCTCCAACACATGACAGTGGACTTTGGTAAGGGAAGAAACTTATGTTTTGTGGCCTGGTAACTGTAAGCGTCTACCCCAAATAAATACCCTTTATAAAGACCAACCAATTATTGGTATAATTGCAAAGGCATCTCTTTGGTTGACTAATACAGCAACCAAACTAAGTTTGGATATCAGTGGAGAAGGTAGAATAAAGCCAAAAGTACTGTACTAAGCACTGTGTTCTAGTCCATTACATTGTTTGACACAGCAGTATATGTTAACTATTCTGACATGAACAATTAAATAAATGAATTGTGAATCATGGGAACTGGATTTGTCACTGTTGGAGTGGGAGGATACAGATAAGCAAAGGTTGAGGGTTAGAATGAACCATGTTTGATTAGAGTTGGAGCCATCAATTTGATCTCATGTTTCACTTAATATAGATACAGATGGTTACATAAAAAATATTTATTGATATGTGTATATATTAGGGTTAGTATGCATACGGTTGTTTCTTTATTATGTTCACTGAGATTGCCTAGAAGCAATAACTGCACAGTAGTAACAAGCAGACCTAGAACCCAGGGCTTCATTTCAAATACCATTCTCCAATGAAAGTAATCAAGTCTGCTTGGAGAAATGGTTATTTCTGGAACTGATATGGGGAATACACAAGGTAAACTTGGAGTATTATGCAGTTCCAAAAAGTAAAGAAGGGTTGAAAAAAAAAATCTCAAAATGAGGATATGTCAAAGGCACACAGGATCCAATGGAAAGATGTCCCAATGACCAAAACTGGAGCAATCTGGGGAACAAAATTAAAGAGTATTGATTATAGCTCTACATGAAAAATAAGTATTTGTAAATCTATACTGCTATAAATAAACCTCCCATGTAGAATTCCAGATAATTTATGTAGATACTCTACTCTAAAGGAAGTGAGTCATAACTCCCCATTCCTTAAGTGTGAACTTTCAATTGTAACTTCCTTCCAAAGAGTTAATTATGGAGAGAGGGGTAAAAAAAACTTTACAGTGAAGAAACCAGACAAACACTACCTCATCCACACTAAGTCATGTCTTGATATAATCACATTATGTGCCTTGAAGTGATGAAATAGCACTTTACCTCTGTGGTCTTCCCTTCAAGAACACATAACCTCAATCTAATCATGAGAAAAACATCAGACAAATCCCAGTAGAAGGGCATGCAACAAAATACATCAGCAATATTCCTTAAAACTGTCGAATGTTGTCAAAAACAAGAAAGGTCTGAGAAACTCTCACTGGCAAGAGTAGTCTAAGGAGACATGATGACTAAAGGCAATATGCCATCCAGGATAGAATCCTAGAAAGATAAAGGACATTAGCTAAAACCTAAGGAAATGTGAAAAAGTATGGAGTTTGTTGATAGTAATGTATCTATACTGGTTCATTAATTGCAACAAATACACCATAATAATGTTAAATGTTAATAAAAGGGGAGATTGTATATGGGGAATATAGGAAATCTCTGTACTACCTTCACAATCTCTCTGTAAATCTAAAACTCTTCTAAAACAAAGAATTTATTTAAAAATTTTACTTGATTTCACACTTTCCTTGGATCACTGTAGCAACAATTCCCTCTTAATAACATATTAAAAATAGTTCAGGCAAGTATAAATTAAGGGAATTTTCTAATTTTTGTTGGGTCAATACTTCATGAATCTGCATTTCTGCATATGTTGCAAATAGAGGATCTCACAGCATTTTTATAGACTATCTTTTTAAGGAGGTTTGTACTGTGAAAAGTCTTGGAAGAAAGAGACAGTATCTCCTTCCCAAGCAAGGTACAATCAGGCTTATTGCCCATCTAAAAAGATTTGCACTCCCTAAATTCAGTATTTGTCTTATGTCATGCAAACTAATGCATGTGCAGGCATTAATCTTGGCCCATTAACATTGCCCCATATGACATGGGGCAAGGGAACTGACCCAAACATGCTGAGGCACATGTTTCTTGCTGTCCCACAAGCAATAAGCTTTTTCTCTGACCCAAGGATCTTATGGTGTCTTTCAGTGTGATGGTTAGGCTAATGTGTCAACTCAGCCAGGTAATTGTGTCCAGGTATTAGGTCCAGCAAGCACTGGGCTAATTGTAATACAAGAGTATTTATGGACTTTGATCACCAGTGAGTTTACTGCATGGATGGCTGATTACATCTGCATCAATCAGGGAAATTGGATCAAGAATGGATGATGCTTTTATCCAATCAGTTGACTGCCATAAAAGGGAAGTGATTTCAACATTGAGAGAATTTCTCAGCTCGTCGTTTGACAGCCAACTTCTCCCAGAAATTCATCAAGGACCCTTCATCAGTCTTTCACTAGAGCTCCTGGCTTGCAGCCTGTCTGCAGAACCTGGACTTGTGCATCCCCACGGTCACGTGAGAGACTCTTATAAAATCTGATATTATTGACAGATAGCTCCTATTGATTCTGTTTCCCGAGAGAACGCTGACTAAAACAGCTGGTACCAGGAGTGGGGTTCTTAAGGAACAGAGTCTTAAACATGGCATGTCTGAGGTGGTTCTCTACTCTAATTGGACTCAAGGATACTAATGACTCTCTTTCCAATAATGAAGAGGTTGCTAAGAGTCTATGGCGTGAGCTGGCAATAGAGATACGCAATATAGCCTCACTGGATTCCTCTACTTCCATGCTTATAAGAAGCAGGGATCTGGATGACAGTGTTTTCAATACCTTAACAGAATTTTGTGGCATAAAAAAGTATAATGATGTTGGCTGGCTCCTCCTAGATACTCTGGATACAGTTAAAAAAGAAAGGGATGAGCTAAAGTCTTCAAATTTGGAACTTAAATGCTGTAAGAATGATATGAAAGTTTCTACGTGTGCCTTGAAAGAAAATCTTTTCTCCTGTAGCCAAAGACTTGAGAAATCTGAGAATCAAACCCAGACACTCATTGTATGAGTAGCAGAACAACAGAGGAAACGAAAATCTCAAACTTGCAATTAAAGTGAGGGCATTGATTGGAAAGGAGTGAAACCCGGAGGATTGGGATGGAGACATGTGGGATGATGATAATATTGGTGGGGACATTGGAACTCTAAATTCTGCTGAGACTTTATCAGATAAACTTGTGATAGCCCACCCTGTGGAGACCACACCTTCTCAACCTTGTATCACTGAGCCTCCAGCCTGCCCCAGGGAGTCCGGACCTCCTTCCAGCTCTGAGGTGGGTACC
>PVKH010038838.1:0-11267 GCA_004027955.1 Chaetophractus vellerosus | reverse complement strand
CTATTCCTCTCTCCATCCTGCCCTTTGCACCTTCAGGTGCCTCTTCTTTTTTGGGGGGGTTTTCCACATCTAAAACTTTAAGTGCATTAAATTCCAGGTACTTTTCCCTTCTCTGCTGCAGGGACACCTAGGATCCTGGAGATGGAAGAAGGTGTGGTTGCAGAGGGAATTGTATGAAACACCCATGAAAACACCTGGCCTACCCATCCCCTGGATTCTGGGGTGGGGGGGGGGGAAGGGGGGTAGGATGGACCTGGAGTCAGTGGGGAGGTGGTGGACCATTGATTCCAGGCAGGTGGGGGAATTACTGTCTAGCAATCAGACTTTACTACAATACTGAGATAGGAAGTAAGGAAACATGCAAGGTCAAGCTTATTAGTGATTTGTAAGAGAATCTGTGACTCCCCTCCACCAAGGTGTGCCAAAACGTGCATTTTTCTGGGAAGACTCACTCAACAAATTCTTGAGCATTTACCAGTTACTGGGTTCTGTTCTAGGAACTGGGGATGTATCTGTAAACCCAAGTTTACTGCCAGAATTCCCTGTCCTCCCTCGGCTTACATTCTAGAAAGAGGTGGACCACAGGTATCGTCTCAAAAAGGGTCAATGACAAAAAAAAAAGTGCTTAGGAATCACCATGCTAAAACTGTGGGCTTCAACATTGCATACCAGAACCCGGGAGCCTTAAAAATCCAGGTGCTAGAGTTTATCTGTGAGATTTTGATTGGCTGGACCTGGGGTTGGACTTGAGCATCTTCCCTTTTGAAGGTCGGTGCTGATTTTTATCCACAGTCAGGTTTGAGACATATTGTTTCTCAGAAAAGAGGCTGGAAATGAAGTTCCTCTTACCAGGAAGGGCCATGGAAAACTGGCCACCCTTCTTTCAGAAACACTATGGGGATATGGGATTTTCAGTTCTGGATATCCCCAGGGAGATGAATCAACATTCTTTCCTTATTTTTATTAGCTTAGAATAGTACCCGACAAACTGTGCTTTAAAAATATTTAAATGTATGCCTATATATTTTTTTTAAGTTCTAGAAAGGAGGGTATGAATTATCATCACTACCTAACCTGGAACCCCAAGTGATTTCACAATTCTCTTTCCAAACACTAATACAAATAAATACAAGGAGCTTTTATTATATGCTGCTTTCCAAGTATTTACTTTACAAGCTGAGCACTTTACAAGTATTCTCCTATGTAATTTTCTCCAGAACTCTCATTTTACAGGGTAGAAGGAGGAGGCTTTGGGAGATCACGGAGCTTGTCCAAGGTCCCACTGAGTGGACCAGTGGGAACCTCAATAAACCCCAGAGAGCTGCTCTTAGTCCAGACTCCTGAGGCATCTCGTCCTTTCTGGGTCTCTTCAATGTACCTCCCTTACTTAGCACTTGAAAGCTCTCCTGTGACCAAAGTTGAATAAACAAATCACAGATCTATAATGGGGAAAAGGAACTGCTTGGGAGGCTCTTTTCCGCCCAGGTGGTATACAGGCAGCCTTCCCAGAGGAGGAAATTCTATCCACCCGCGCCCACGGAGCTCGTCCCGCACTCCCGGCGGGACCGTAGCGCACCGGACCCCAGCCCCGAGGCGGCGCCGCAGGCAGCAGCAACCTCTCCACCGCGAATTCCGAGAGGCTGGGGCGGCGCCCATGCCCCGGCGGGCGCCAGGACGCGGGTGCCGTTCCCAGACCTGGAGGTGATCCTCATCTCCCGTCCCAGGGCGGGTCCGAAGGCTTCCCAGCGCCCTCAGGAACTTGAGCCGGGGGGGCCGGGGACTGGCTCCAGAAGCCTTTGGTGGAAAGGCAGTGAAAAAGTCAGATCCGCGAAGCTCCATCCGCCCCTTGGCTACTGTCCCTCGCTTATCTTCTCTCTGTCCTAAAAAGTTGGTCCCAAAGTTTCGAGGTGCTGGTGTGTGTGGAGGGGGGCGTGGGACGCTCAAGGGACACGTGGGTGGCCTAGGGGGCCCCCCCTCCCCAGGGTCGCAGAGAGACTGGCCCATCTCCACCAGGACCCGAACGCGCGAGCGCCGAGCAGGCGGGAGCAGGGGCGCGCCTCCCGGTGGGTCTCGGGGGTTCAGAGGCTGGGTGACCGACAGCGTGGCGGGTCCCTGGCCCCGGGCGGTTAGGAGGCTGCGGGCCAGCGCGAGTGCGTGCATGTGTGCGGGAGTGCGAGGGTGAGTGTGTGACTCCCAACCCCCACCTGTTTGAAATGGTTTTGAAATCTCAAAGCCTGATTGTCCGTGTTTCAAAAGTTGCAGACAGTCTGGGTAAAACACGAGAGCGTCCTCTTACCCCCAGGCTGTTTTGCTGAGTCTCAGGCCGCAGAAAGAAAAGGAGAAAAGAAGGGCTGTGAGGGGAGGGGAAGGGGCGGGGGGTAAGTTAGCGTCTCCTGACAGGTCGGTTTTAGGACCCAACGGGAAGCACACTGGAATCTTTCTCTCCGGGAAGGAGGGGTGGGGCGGGCTGGCGGGCAGGCAGCCGCGGGACGCATGCGCGCGCGTCTTCTCTCGCCGGCCGCTGCGCTCCGCGGCGCGGAATAGAATGAAATCTAACAAAACAAGCCGTGCCTTTGTATCTGCTTAAAGGGGCCGCCGGCACTTCCCTCCTGTTCCCCGCACCCGGGCTCGGCAGCCGCGTCTCCAGGGCTCCAAGCAACTGGGCTGGAAGGGCTTCCCTCAACCTCAGGAACAGCCCACCAGCGCGGAAAGGCGAGCCTGGCGGGAGGCAAAGAAGAGACGCCGCATTTCTAAAAGGCAAGAAAGAAAGGAAGGAAGGAAAAAAATCACCCAAGCGGCGCAGAGTGGACTCTGGTCCCGGAGAGCGCGGCCGGGCGCCGGAACGCGAACCGAGAGGCACCGGAATGCAAACAAAGCTCGCGGGCGCCTGTGCAGGGCTCGCGGGGAAGCCCAGAAAGTTTGTTTTATGATGGCTTGAGTGCGCGAGTGTGTGCAGGGGAGCGAGGCTGCCAAGTTTCTCTCTCGAGCGGCGTGATTTGGAGAGAAATCTCTCTCCTATGAACCAGGGGAGGCTTGGGGGCTTGTGCTGGGGAGGGCACCTGTCTCTCAGTTTATTTATTTATTTGTTGGAGGCGGGCTGCAACTCAGCATGTCGAAAGTGATCCAAAAGAAGAACCACTGGACTAGCAGGGTTCACGAATGCACCGTGAAGCGGGGACCGCAGGGCGAGCTGGGGGTGACGGTGCTGGGGGGCGCGGAGAACGGCGAGTTTCCCTATGTCGGCGCGGTGGAGGCGGCGGGGCTGCCCGGCGGCGGCGAGGCCCCGAGGTTGGGCGAAGGGGAGCTGCTTTTGGAGGTGCAGGGGATCCGGGTGTCCGGCTTGCCCCGCTATGACGTGCTGGGAGTCATCGACAGCTGCAAGGAGGCCGTCACCTTCAAAGCCGTCAGACAAGGTAAGATGGGGCGTACCTCGGGGTGGCGCACTCCTCCAGTGGGGGCGGTCTGCGGGCTGCCCCCCTAACTCTACTCCCCGCAGCGTAGCCGAGAGGGGGAAGTTGAGGCTGTGCGCTCTGTGGTGGAGAGAGAAACAAAGTTGTTGCGAGGTAGTGGGCGGTTTGCCTACCTGCGTTTCGAAGAGGGGCTGGGTTTGCGCAGGGAAGAGAGGAGACATTTCCCAGGCCTGGTTTGCCAACCTGTTATCTCAGCCGCCAAACGCAGCTCAACTTCTCCTGCGCCTGGAGAAGAGCCGGGGAGCTGAGGCCGGGGCAAAGGTGCACGCTCTCTCGGCTCTTTGGGGGTGGGGTGGGGGTAGGGATGCAGTGGGCGCAGCTGCTGGCGTTCTTCTGCGACTTGTGTGTTTCCAGACCTGGAGAGTGGGTACGCAGGATGGGAGGGTCCCCGGCCTGCTGGATCCCCTCCAGGTGGGCTGGGCATAGTTCCTAAGTCTGCCTCTGAAGATCCTGCATTCATCCCACAGCTGGATGACGCATGTGTCTCCACGCTGTGGCCCATGGGGGGCGTGTGTGTGGGAGGAGGGAGTATTTCGCTCATTGCGCAAATCAAACCCAAGTTTACGCCGCCGCCACCACCACCATGGTTATTAACGCTGATAACGATAGCTACCATTCATTCATTGCTTCCTACAGTGCCGGACTCTGTGTAAAATGCTTTACTTGCTCAATCTGTCTTTGATTCATATTTCTAAGAATTCTTATAAACTCCATATTACAGATGAGGAAATGGGAACTGACATTGGTTAAGTGACTTGCCCAAGGTCACACAACTGCCAAATGCCATGGTTTGAGCCCTTGCTACAGAGCCTTGAGCATTGAGGAGGAAGGGATGGGGGCAGGGGGAGATCATCAGGGACTGGAGGGGCTGAATTCAGACAGGGAGTGGATGCAGATTCTTCCCTCAGAAGCTCTTAGAAGAGGGGTCAACCTCTTAAAGAATCAAAGAAGCTGTTGATTGGTGGTGGGTGGTGGGGGGGGTCCCTTAATCTTGGCTTGGGGCATATGTATCAGCCCAACAGAGAATGACTGGAGTCGCCCTTAAAGGGATCCCAGTGGCCTGTGTGTGATCAGGCACGGTGGAGCACTCCTTCCCCAGGAAAGTGCCAAAGGAGGTGGCCAAGTTAAGCGTGATGAAAAGTTCCTACAGGTACCTGTTGGCCTGGAAGAGTGGGCAGCAGCTGGAGGAATGTCAAAGGAAAGAAGGGCTGGGCTGGTCCTTTCTTGGAAACAGGTTTGCTCCTGGTAAAAGGGAGGAGTGGGCAGAGCGAATAGCCAGGACTTTTGGTAGCTTTGAGAGCTGAGGGGTTGGTATTGAGTTGTGGAAAACTCCGGGCATTTATGTCTTCCTCTCCGGTTGGATGCCTCCTGCAAGAAGCCCTCCAGCATCCTGCCATGATGAGCAAATCCTTCCTCCTCTGGGCTCCCTTAATGTATACCTTGTGCTTTTTGACTTGTGCTGAGTTATGAGTTGGGTCCCTCCTCTCATCTCCCATACCAGTTGGCACCTCATTGAAAGGCCAGACCCAGCGTCGTCATTCACCACATGTCTCCCCAGGCTTTTGATTGAGGTCCATCACCACTGAGAATGTTTCCTCACCTAATAATACAGTATGCGGAACAGTGCCTAGCACTTAGTGATTGTTCAATGAAGATTAGCTATTGTTATGTTTATACTGAATTTGAACTGTTATTTATTTTTAAGACTTGCTTTTAATGTCGGGAACCTGGAATATGAATTTATACCAGGAACCTGGATTATTTGGGACTTGATAGAATTTGTAGAGAAAATACTGTGTGAACGTATTTGATTGGAGTACCCTGCAAGTCTCAGTTCAGGAGCATTTTGGAGAAGGATCTGGAGAACGGATGGGCAGGGGTACCTGCACATTTAGTGTGCGCCTAGTAGTCCTGTATGGGGGCTTGTTTGCAGTGTGCAAGATAATGCACACGGCTGGGCGTCTTCCTTCCCCCAGTGATCAGAGAGCTGGGAGGCGTTGTCTAGGGCTGCCTCATGGAGTTCAGGAAGGGTTGGTAAACAAATCAAGTGGGTTTGAAATCAGAAATATCTGGGTTCAAAGGAACCTATAGTGTCTCCAAGTGTTATTTCTCTTAAACCAGGACCATTCTTTGTGCACATGAAAGTTCATAGCAAGTGTGTGTATGTAAATCTACTTGTATTGGAGTAGAATAAAAATGTTGATGGGGAAACCCAAATGACCTGGAGTCCATTACAGTGTCAAAACTACTATTTCATGTAATAATTACACGAGCAACAGCTTTTCTAACATCTTCATTACCAGTAAAGATGGCAGTAGAAACAACTTCATCTGTCTTTTATTCCCTCTTTCATACTGAGAATATGATTTAAATGACATGCAAGATCGCTCTTACTATGTCTTCATTACTGTGTCTTAGTCATATTTGGTAGGCCCGTACTTGGTTCATGGCAAAGGAAAACGTTACTTCTGTGTTATCTACACCTGAGTTAGCCACTCCCAGGGACATGGGTCTCTCTCAAGATCGTCTGTATGGAATTGTCATGGTTCTGCTTGGAATTGTCATGGTTTTGTAGAAGATTCTGCTGTTTGTATTTCATGGCAGCTCTTTGGAAAGATGGACCAAAATAGTCTGTAGCAAATGGTATTAGAAGTAGGACTGGCCTGTGCAGGAGACAAGCTAAATGGATCTGCAGGGTTGGAGTTGGTTCATTTTAAATGGAGAAGACAGTCTTTTTTCAGAAGGTGCCTAAAATAGTACAAAAATATATTTATATACTTTATTGAGGTATCATTAACTAACCTACATAAAATGCACAGATCTTGAGTATATAGTTAATGAGCTTTGATAAATGTGCATACTCATGTTATCA
The DNA here is from genome assembly GCA_004027955.1 of Chaetophractus vellerosus. Taxonomy (NCBI): domain Eukaryota; kingdom Metazoa; phylum Chordata; class Mammalia; order Cingulata; family Chlamyphoridae; genus Chaetophractus; species Chaetophractus vellerosus. Next base: position 4,925 of record PVKH010038838.1, on the reverse strand, counting down.
TTACTCACATCAAGATATAAAACATTTCTATCACCTCAGAAGTTTCCTGCCTTTCCCTTGAGTAATTTTGCCCACCCCCCTCCAGAGGCAAATGCTGTTGTGATTTCTTTCATTAAGATTTAGTTTTGTTGGTTCTTGAATTTCAAATAAATGAAATAATGTAGTATGTACTCTTGTCTGACATTTTTCACTCAACAGAATCTTTTGGAGATTTCTTCATGTCGTGGGTATCATTTGTTTGTTCTTTTTTATTGTTAATTAGTATTCCACTATATAGATAAACCAGGTTATCTCTTCGTTTGCTTATTGGTGGGCATTTGGGCCGTTTACAGTTTTTAGCTATTATGAATAAGGCTGTGACAGACATTCTGGTTGTTTCCATCTTTCATCTTTGTTAGCCTTTAATGTCTGTCTTCTGAATTTTAGCCATGCTCGTAGGTGTAATATAGAAAAAGAAAAGACAATATAATTCAGGAAACTTAGATGTAGGATGTAGTTAGTATTTATTAAGCCTCAGAATGAGCCAGGCCCTTCGCTATGCAAGCGATTTATGTGCATTCTGTTCTTCTGTCCTCATAACAGGGCTCAGATGTTGGAAACTGAGGATCAAAGAGTTTGAGTAACCTTCCCAAGAGTTTTACAGCAAGTGGCAGAAGTAGAGCTGGAACCCAGCTGTGTCTGATTCCAAAGCCCATGCTGCCAACTGCTAGGACCTTGGGTCTCAAAAATGTGGTCCCCAGACCAGTGACATAAGCATCAGCTGGGAACTTGTTAGAAATGCAAGTTCCTGGGCTCACCTCAGACCTCCTGATTCAGAAACTCTGGGGAGTGGAGCTCAAGGGGTGTTTTAATCGTTCAAGTGTTCTTGATGCAGGCTAATTTTGAGAACCTCTGTCCTAGAGTATAGAATGAAATTGTAATATGACATCAAATGAGCCAGATGACTTGGGTTCCAGAATAAGCTCCTCCTGCAAGTGCTGTCATGTCTGGCAAGTCACCCTCTCTGGTCCTTGATTTCTTCATGCTCAAAATAAGTGGGTGTGCCCCTTCAGGTCCTTCGTACTCCTGAACTGCTGTGATTCCATGAATAACCCAGAATCCAAAGGTTTCAAATGGAGTGATTATGGTTTCCCAAATTGTATGTTATAGGTTGTACTTTCATATTTTTGTAGGTGAATTTTGTGGTTTTGCAAATTACCCAGGAATACATTATCCCTCTCCCTTTTTAAAGATAGAATGGAGACAATAAGTCACAATAAAAAAAAAACAACAAAACAAAAACCCCAAACCACCACCAAACTTTTCCTCTCATTGTAATGAGGGAATTTTGATCACATATACCTGAATATAAAGCTTTGTTTCATTTTTTTTTTGTTTCATTTTGATGTTGCATTTTTTTTTTTTTTTACCAATTGGAATGTGTTACAACAGCTTTGTAACAAAATAATTCTGTTCTCATTTTAGAACATGGTTGCTTTTTCTTCCTTGGTTTCCTGTAAGTAACCACTTTGGGAGGCTCTGTGCTCACTTCCTCTACCTGCAGCACTTTCCACCCAGACGGTCACAAGGTTGGACTCTTAGAAAAGACTTAGAGACTGTCACTGATCTCCTCCCGTGGTGTGCTGCTAAATGCTACATGACCAACTCGGTGGGCGGGACCCTCCCGACTTATGCATAAGTAGAGGTGGGAAGAGATGTCCCTGATCCCTTCTTCTGAGTCAGTATCACCTGGCCCCAGCACAATATGACCCCATCCACAATAGCTCCCCAAGTCATCCACTGTCAGATTGTCCAGTTCGGTGTCTTTATAGCCTCGTCACAATTTCATGTTATCTTCTGTTTCTTCTTTTTTGTCTGTCTGCCTTTCCATTCTAATGTAAGATCCATGAAAAGAAGAATCTTGTCTCTCTTGTTCACTCTTTTCCCATTGCCTGAAACAGAGCCTGGCGAAGAGCAGGTGCTCACTAAAATTTGTTGGATGAGTGAATAAATTTGGAGGTTCAGGTCATTTATTGTCCATTGCTCTTTCTTATTCACATAAGTACAGACTAGGCTATGTGCAACGTCTTTCCCCTATCTCCCTGTTCACTTTTTATGTCTTCTTGCTTAAGATCCTGATGTATTTGCTTTCTCATCACCAGGTCTTCCCATCAGCAGCGCTCTGTATCTAACAATTTATACTGAAGGATAAATGACTGACGAGGCTTTTAATGAGTTAAGTATTTCTGCTTGTTGACTCTAACTGCAGTGTAAGAAGGGAGTCTCTAAATGTGGAATTTCAGATGTTCAGTTTAGCAGACAGGATGCTGAGGGACTTTCCTGTTTTATGTTGGTGTGGGACCTGCTCTGTGTCAGTATCCCTAAGAATGACGCTTTACCTCCGCTTTCTTGTAACCTCGTCCCTTTGTACATTTTTCCTGGCCAACAGCAAATCAGATCTTTGCTAAAGAAAACAGTCTGATTTCGGTCCATTCTCTTAAATTGCGCTTTGTGATTTTATGTCTTTTTTTTAAACTTAAACTTTCAAAAATTATTCTGTTTTAGTTCTTGGTGCCAAGAGACCACTTTCTGAGGGATATTTTTAGGTTACGCTTGTAGAGCACTCCAAAGCTTTTACAAAAAATAATGCAAGGACAAGCAATAGCCTAACTTGTCGCTTGTTTCCAGTGGCCATCTTTGCCGCCATTGACTGTGTTATTTAAAAATAGATTAATTTGACCTTATGATGCAATGGCATACAGTTGGCTCACTGCATGTGCTGGCATTCATTAGCCAGCTGAGTTTCGGCTGGCAGAATTGATGGTATCCAACAAGGGGAATTAAGTGGTTTATAAGAGAAAACATTCTGACATCTCCTTACCACAAGGGTTTACATGAAGGATGTTGCTTTATAAACGATGGTTAGTTAATGCAAAACACCATTCTCTGATGTTAGTGGTCCTTTTTTTGAAGCTTGTATATATGTGTAACAGGATATACTGATTTTGTATACACTGAGAATAAAGGCTGTCAAATTCGTTAAGGGTTGATATTCATGTCCTAAAAAGGTAGGTTACTGTGTAACTGCCTGTCTTTATGTGGCTCACACGTGAGCTCTGTGACCTTGAAATAGCCCTAGTAAATGTTGGATTGTGGCTGTAACGCACCCCAATGGATGTCTGTACCGATACAGTATTTCTTGTGAAGTCCTTTTGGTATTTCTACAGCTGAGCCCCCGTGGCTGTCAAGGACAGGCCTACCATGTTGACTTCTGCTTTAAAATGTCCTGTGGCGGGCCAAAGTGTCTGGATGCCGATTTTGTTTTGCCTTTCTTTTCTGAAGGCATGTTCCAAAATTAGAAAATGTAATTTGAGGAATGTCTGCTATGATTAAGATTAAATAATAGTCTTCTCTTTTTATAGTGAAGTAATTAGATAATGGGCTAATCCATTATTTATAACCATTTCTATAGTCCCTATCCCAGAGTGAAAGCTCAGTCCTTCTAGCGACTCATGGGCACCCAAGAGCTGGCCCAAGCACCGACTACCTGTCCACTGCCGACGAGCCCCTCACGGACGGGGGCCTGTTGCCTCATGAACTTCAAGACTTTCTCAGATGTCACCTTCTCAGCATGCCGCCCCCCCAACCACATTATTTAAAACTATAACTCCATCGCCACTCCCTTCCCTTTTTCATTTTTTCCCCCAGAGTATATAGATCTCTTCAAAATAAGTTATTCATCTTGTTTGCATCTCCCTCCAGCATATATGCGCCAAGGGGTCAGGGATGTTGTTTTGTTGCCTACAGTATCCCCTGTACTCAGAGCAGTGTTTGGCATTTAGGAGTTGCCTGAGTATTTGTTAGATGCCCACTGCCAAATTTAGAATTAGAATAAATTGCCTCTGAACATGGAGGTAATTAATGATGGATCATATTAAACTTGCTAAGAGTTTCAAGTTTGGAGTCTCATGGCTGGGGCTGGATAGAGCTTAGCTGATTGATCCAGGAATATTCCAGAAGACAGTGAGCATTGCTGGCCGGCCCTGATTTGTCATAGTATTACAGGCGTAGGGCAGCACTGTGCTGAGTTGTCAGGGAGCTCTGAGAACTCTCACCCACAAACGGCCGAGAGTCGTCGTTCTGGGCTCTGTCAGCTGTGCATAGAGCCTTTTTTTTTTTGTTACCATCTCCAGTGTCGTTAGAACGAGTTATGTAGAGAATCACATTCTCACGGCTAAGGTATCAACCCCACCGTTATTAAAGATGGAGGTATTTGTATGCACCTCTAATGGGCCATAGTTATGTTTTCCATAGTAAGGTTAATCTTTTAGCCTGTTAAGAGACAAGACTCCAGGTACTCTATATGGACAGCAGCATGATGGTGCAATTAAAAGGCGATTATGTCCTGATTATAAGCCATACTTCAAAATTATGGCTATATACAGTGTTAACAGGACAGCAATGTTGCCCATAAAATTATCCACAAATATCAACTTGTCAATGTGTTTTAGATTTTCAGGTCTTGGAATCAGGCTGGCCAGGGTTAGAAACCAGGCCTTTGCAGTTACTAGCTGCAAGATGTCTCACCTCCTTGTGCCTGGGTTTCCCCCCCTGAAAAGTGGAGATAATAATAACTACTTCCTAGGGTCGATAGGGAAATAAAATGATGAGATGTAATAAGCCCCATGGCACAGGGCCTGGCACCTAGTCCTCACTAAAGGGTGGCTTCTGTTACTGTTTCAATGTTCACCATTTCAAAACACTTGGGAGAGAAGGTAGAACTTTTTGAGAGAGGGAGTTTGTGGGACACAGTTCCCTGGGGAGCTTTTCATGTCTAGAATAAGCCCTCATTTTTCTGCATGATGCTGGTGCCACTTGTTTAAAAGGGCATGGCTGGATTTGTTCAAACAAGTGGGAAGGAAACTTCAAGATCTCACCATGCCAGT
>PVKH010038837.1:0-11268 GCA_004027955.1 Chaetophractus vellerosus | reverse complement strand
TTTTAGGAGGCACCAGGAACTGAACCCGGGACCTCTCGTGTGGGAAGCAGGTGCTCAACTTCTTGAGCCACATCCGCTCCCAACATTGCTCCTTAGTCAACCAAGTGTCCCTGTTGAGACCTGGTCCTAGACCTTCTATCAGCTGATGCTGAGTAACTGTTGTTCTGGTCCCCTCACAAGTGTCCAGGGATCTTTGAGGGAGGATAATTTTATTCCTTTATGGCAAGTTCCATCAAGAGTATCTGTTACATGAGTTTCTTGGAGTACATCTCAGGGTCCTCAAATCCCCTGTGACCCAGCCCACTTGCCCCAGGAGTGCTGGATTAGAATTGGTCCAGGTGTCCTCGTCTGTTCCTTCTGAATCTGGATCCACATCTCCTGCTTCTCCTGTTGGGATGGGTGCATTCCCTATTTCACCCTGGCAAGGCCCTGGTTATACCCTGTTCTTGGACAATAAGACTATTTCCTAAGGTAGTTAAAGGATAGTAAGGGGCTCTATGCTCCTCCCTTCTTCAGGGGAGGGCACTACCTCTGAGTGCCTCGAGGATTATTTACACTCTGAATGAGCATAAAGGTGGATTTGGGGGGCACCTCTTCCCTGAGCAGGCATAAGAAAACCCCACAAGATTAGTCTTCAGCAGAACATCCCATTCAAACTTACTGGACTAAGTATCAAGCCCAGAGAATCTGCTCTCTCCCTTTTAGTAGCAACCACATGTCCCTGATCTGGGAAGGCCACAGTCCTGAACATCCACTGTCATGAAATAGTACTAATAGAGAACCAAGATGTGCCAAGACAATCTTGTCCAAAATTCAGCCCTATTCTTCAGAATTTCAGTTTGCAGGATGTGATCATTGTAGTTAAAACTCAACAAATAATAGAGGGTTTTACATATGCAATAGGGACTAATGATCATTCTCAATACTAGTCTGCTCTTTCAGCTTAGGATAATCATTCCTTGGCATGTGAACTTTGCAGAAAGGGGAAAAAGTCTTCCTGCAGGAACGATAGGATATGTAAGGGCCAGGATAGAGCTTTGGGCCATTAGAGGAACTGAAAGAATTTTGTAAGGTTGGAGAGTTGCCAGAGAGGATGGGGAGATGGGCAGGGGCCAGGATGTAAAGGACTCTGTGATACAGACTAAGGAATTTGGGCTTTATTCTAAAAGCAATAGGAAACCATTAAACGGTTTTAAGCACATAAGTTACCCAATCAGGTATGCATTTTAGAATGGTCATACTGGCTGCAGTATGGAGAGTGGAGGGGAGGGTAGCATGCTGGAAAGCCAGGAAGCCACTTGGGAAGCTTTGGGCAGGTTATGATGATAGCCTACACCAGAATGGTGACATTGGGGATGGTGAGTAGCTGCTGGATAAGAGAGCTGTCTGGAAGTTGAATCAACAGAATTTGGGAGAGATACGAAGTGGGAAGGTAGATAGTGGGAGAACCCAGGAAGATCCTAGGCTTCTGTTACTCTCTGAAATGGGAACCCTGGATGAGGAGGACCGGGTCCAGTGCAGGGGATAATGGTTTCCATTCAGCAGATGCTTAGTTGGAGGTGACTGGGGACATCCAGGTGAGAAAGTCTGTAGACAGATCATGTTACAGGAGCTTGAGATGGAGGGGAGGCACAGGTGGGGAGTCAGCAGCCTGTGTGTGGTCCTTGAAGCAGTGGATGACTGTGGGGAGGATGTAGATTGGGAACCCCTCAGAGGCAGAGGCTCTTTATATTTGTATTCCCAGTGGTTGGCCAAGGGCCTGGCACCTGTACAGCCTCTCTAAAGGTGGAATCAGTGAATGAAAGACATGTCCATTTTCCACCCTTAAGTATAGTAGCAAATATGCCCATGAGTGAAAAAGCATGGAGGAACATGTGGTGTGCAGTTTAAAGCTGTTTATATTCAAAACCTGTAAACATTAGGGTAAAATGATATCTAAATCCATATTAGGTACTACCTTATATAAAATTCACTCATTACTTGGATCTAAGATTTGATAATTGTTCCTTTAAGCAACATGTCCCTCAGGAGTGCAAGGCCCTTGTGAAATTTGGTAACTTAGGCTATCTTTGACTCACCCTGTTCATACATGTATCTACTCAATTGTCTCTTCTTTTTATTTCAAGTTCACTGCTTTTGGACTCGTAGCCATTCGATGTAATTATGAATTCCAAAAAACAATATTGAATCATGCTTTTAAACTGATCTGTTAATCTGGGCATGATTAAGTTATGATTAGGGCATTGACTGGGCCACCGCAGTAGGGCATTGAGCCCCACCCCTTGGTGGGTGGGGAAATCGAATATACAAGGCAAGGCAAAGGACAGAGGGAGCAGTTTTTGAGAAGGAGTTTTGATGTTGGAGTTTTGATGTTGGAGCGAAGGCCCCGGGAGAAGAGAAGTGAGCCATTCGCCAGATAGTCTACAGCTGGCCTTGTAGAGAGGCAAAGCCTAGAGAGCCTCATAGTCTACAGCTGACCTTGTGGAGGAAACAGAGGCGCTGAGCCCGGAGAGAAATACAGCCCCGGGAAGAGAGGAACCCTGGCAAACGTCGGCGACTGTCTTGCTCCAACACGTGGCAGTGGACTTTGGTGAGGGAAGAAACTTACACTTTATGGCCTGGTAACTGTGGACTTCTACCCCAAATAAAAACCCTTTATAAAAACCAGCCGATCATTGGTAATTTGTATCAGCACCCCTTTGACTGACTAATACAGGACTCAAAAGCTACTCCCACTGTTTTTAGTTGATCTTACTTTTTCCACTTGTTGCAACTTCCTTCTACATGTAAGAGTCAGATAAATTAACTTAAAACATTATTTTTGTCATGGCTTTTTAAATTTAAAAATTTAATTTAAATTTGTTGAAAGGAGGAAGCATTCCAAGTAAGTTGGCTGTGTGACCTTCCATCCTTATTTTCTAACACTCTCAGCATCAGCCTCCTTGCCCCTCAGCCTTGTTGCTCTACTCCTCTGCCTTCTTTGAATGGGACTTTTTCTTGAACATACCCCTGGAACACCCACTCCTCCTTTCCACCTACTCAAATTCTCTGTTGCTTCAAGAACACCCTTAATGCTGAGCCCTGTCCTGAAGACAGTCCATAATCCTGCTCTCTGTCCCGCTGCTGGATACACACACATTCTGCCTTGTGTTATTCATTCTTCATGTCTATTTGTCCTATTTCTCTGAAAGTTCCTCTAGGAAAATCATGTGTTATACGGCCTTTGAATCTCCCCATAGTGCTTAGACAAGTACTTGTATTTCATAAAATGGTTTAAAGACACTATTGAATTTAAGTGTGATTTTATATGAGAGGATTATAAATGTGGTCTGGCCAAATTCATACACACATTGGCATGAGTGAATGAAGAAATTGATCACTATAAAGCCACTCTATTTAGTCTAAAGGATCTGGGGACAAGGCAGTCGGATGTCAGAAGGCAGCCATGACTAGATATCTAAACAGTGATTTGGGGAAGGAGGTGCAATGCTGGGGAAATGTTGTTTAATGGTACTCTGCTAGATTGAAAGACAGCAAGACTGGACTAAACAGATGCCAATGTCCACACCATTGTGGAAACTAGGAAGAGGGGGATATAGAACATCTGGGAAATATGCAGGGCATAGGCCAAAAAAAGATAATATAATAGAATACCCTTAAGGATTTCAATGAAAAGGACCACAGTGGTGTAAAGACATTCTGCAAACCTCTCCACGTTATATTAGGACCACCCAAGTTCAATCACCAATAACAATTATAAAATTCAAGGGCATTTGTGATGGAGCAAGTCAGGCTAAATGTGGAGCTATAGCAGTGGTTAAATTTAGGAATTGGGTCCTCTGTAGGTGTTGTATATCTTAAGCCCCCATCCTAGAAATCCCATGTCAAATCAAATGCCTTTATTAGATTTCATTTTGACCCTTGCCCATTTTTGGTGTTCAGTAAATGTTGCTGAATTGAATTGTGGTTTAGAACATAAATGGACTTTATAATTCAAATCAGATAGACCAAATCCTTTTTTATGTATTTATTTGAACATGATGTTTTATGCTCTTCAGCACTCAACAGCAGGTCTCAGATCTATTTTCACCAACTTTATTTCTACTTGGAGCAGCCTCTCCAAAGCCCATTATCACCTAAAGCAAGTTCATTACTTGAGGGACAAAGTATCTGGGGAGGGCACCAGTCAATTTAAACCAAAAATAAATGAACTTTTTTTCTGTAATATATGAAGATATAATTGTGAGTTTTGTGGCACATACCTATATTTATGGATCAACACCTATCTATGAGTTGGAAAATTCTAACTTAATGCTTAGGCTCTTTTGGACATTTTTACTATCAAATGAATAATGTTTGACTGGAGTTAGAGAAATAAAAATATAATTTTTTTTAAAGATTTATTTATTTTATTACATATCTCCCCTTCCCCCCATTGCGGCAACACGCCGAGACTTGGTCACTGCGTAGGCGCGGCTTTCCCCGCTTGTGGACGGCTTCTGCTTCTATTCACGGCTGGCTCTTGCTTCAGTTCACGGGTGGCTGGCTGCGCTCCATCCGCAGGCGACCAGCCTGCCCGTGGCGGCTTTGCCTTGTCCGTGGCAGCTTTTTGCCCTGCCCACGGTGGCTCTGGCCCACCCACGGCGGCTTGCCATTCTCAAGGCGGTCTGCGCGCTAGGAGAGGTCCCCGGGAACCAAACCCGGGGCCTCCCATGTGGTATGCTGGTGCCCTATCCACTGGGCTATCGAGCCGGCCCCAAAAATATAATTTTTATAAACGTCTATTAAATGCTTTTACTTATTAAAATTGTACAGTATACTTTTGTTACAATGCATAAAAATCTCTCTGCACAGCACACAAAATGCTTAGTAATTACACTTTAATAAGTGACATGTTTCCCTCCCAAATTCTCCTTATGGTAATGCAAATGTTTATCCTATGTCTGCCCCTCTGTATATTGAAAGAAGATAAATTGTTCTGTAAGTTTCACAAGTCTACAGCCAGAAGGGACTTTGCCCCAAGACAAACTGTATTTCTGTAAACTGATTGTGATGTGGTTTTTTTGTTTGTTTGTTTTTTTAAAACAATTTTTTCAGGTTTTTGTGTATTTATTTATTTATTTATTTATTTATTTATTTATTTGTTACATATCCCCCCCTTTTCTGCCTGCTCTTGCTGTGTTCATTTTTCTCTGCATTCTTCTGTGTCTGCTCTGTCTCCCTCCGCTGTGGCAACGCGCCAAGCCAGGTCACCACACAGGCGGCTCTGCCCCGCTTGTGGGCAGGTCTGCTTCCTTTCCCAGGTGGCTTTTTGCTCCATTCACAGGCGGCTCCCCCTGCCTGTGGCGGCTTTGCCCTGCCCGTGGCGGCTTTTTGCCCTGCCCACGGTGGCTCTGCCCTGCCCACGGCGGCTTTGCCTTCTCAGGCGGTCTGCCCGCTCGGAGAGGTCCCCGGGAACCAAACCCGGGGCCTCCCATGTGGTGTACCAGCGCCCTATCCACTGGGCTATACAGCCGGCCCCTGTGATTTGGTTTTATATGTAACATTGTTACTGATTTAGGATGGTTTTAAAAAATATTGTAAAGTCTTTTTTTTTGGAATTCAGAGGGTGGAATGTAGCAGTTTGATATTATTTAGGAATTAAAAAAAAAGATATTATGTTTGTAAACTGGTCTGCTCTTCTGAGTGTGATGCCCTTTGATTGTATTAAATCCAAAGGCTTTAAGTTTACTTGATTACATCAAGATTAGGGCTTTGATTCAACCAAGTCAGTCGGGTGTGTCTCAAGTCCCCACCCCCTTGGTGGGCTGATAGAAACAGGCACTCACTCAAGAAGACACATAGAAGAAGGCACAGGAAGAAAGAGAGCTCTGTAGACATGGCAAAGGAGAGAAATTCGATCCTGCAGGCCTGGGAAGAGAGATGAGCCATTTGCCTGATAGTTTGCAGTTGAAGAGAACAGAGCAGCTGAGCTGAGGAAGCCAGGAAACAAACCCTCTGCCAGCCTACAGCTGACATCAGAAGAAGATGGGCCCAGGCAGCTTTAAGAGGATGAAGGAAGGAGAGACCAGGCCCACCATCTTACTTCAACATGTAACAACTGACTTGGGTGAGGAGGTACCTCTTATGGTACCTTGAGTTGGACTCTTTGGGGCCTTATAACTGTAAGCTTTTACCTCAAATAAATATCCTTTATAAAAGCCAACAGATTTCTGGTACTTTGCATCAGCACCCCTTTGGATGACTAATACAACACCTAATCTAATTCCTCAGAATTTATGTATGATGAGGCTCAAACAGTGAATAATGTGCCCAAGGTTACAGCTGGTTAGTGACAGAGATCCAGTTATCCTGACACCTAGTCCTTGACATCTGTTTCAGTTATACCTCCCATGTTGTCTTCTCAGCATTACTTTTAAAAAGACTCTTTCATTCTTTGGTCATATTAAACACATTGCTATTAAACTGCTTTTGTGTTAAAGGGTGAAACAGGGAGCGGTTTTAAGTCAGTGGTTGAGTGCCTGCTTCCCAGGTATGAGGTCTGGGGTTCAACCCCTGGTACTGCCTTTTAAAAAAAAAAACAAAAAAGAGGAAGCAAATGCAGAGCTATTCATCTGAGGTCATTTGAAACCTGGGATATGTCTGTTTTCTTGATAAGTACTATCTGCGTTTAACTCAGTATTTTGCCCACCAGGTAAACATGACTATATCTTTTAGTTTAGATGTGCTCTGAAAATAAGATATTTAATAAATATTTAAACAAAAACTCTAATTTGTAAAGGAAGATGATGCTGCTTGTGAAGACATAGGTTGGAATACTTAAAAATAATAGATTTAAAATATTCTTTCATATTATTTATAATTATGGATTTACTTAAATTACCTTTCAAGCAATGTAAGAGTTGGAACTGAAAGAAGTCTTCATCAGAGACTAGAATAAATCAAGCTGCTTTCTTTTAGCCAGTGCATATGTCACCTTAGGTTCATTTGTTGCTTAAAGCATGTTGCCAGTAAATATTTGGAAACCATATATCTGATAAAGGTTTAATTTCCCAAATATATAAAGAAATCCTTCAAATTAACAATAAAAATACAAACAATCCAATTGAAAATAGGCAAAAGACATGAATAGACATTTCTCCAAAGAAGATATACAAATGGCCAGAAAGCACATGAACATCATTGGTCATCAGGAAAATGCAAATCAAAACCACAAAGAGATACCATTTCACATGCATTAGAATGGCTGTTATTAAAAAAAAAAACAAGTGTTAGAGAGGATGAGGAGAAACAGGAACACTCATTCATTGCTGGTGGCAATGTAAAATGGTGCGGCTGCTGTGTGACAGTTTGGTAGCTCCTCTGAAAGCTAAGTATGGAACTACCATATGACCCAGCAATCCCACTACTAGGTAAATACCCCAAAGAATTGAAAGCAGGGACTTGAACAGATATTTGTGTACTGATGTCCATAGCACCGTTATTTACAATTGCCAAAAGATGGAAGCAACCCAAATGCCCTTTAATCAATGAATGGATAAATAAAATGTGGTATATACATAGAATGGAATATTATTCAGCCATAAAAAGGAATGAAGTCCTGATACATACAACAACATGTATGAACCCTGAAGAATCATGTTGAGTGAAAATCCAGACACAAATAACAGATACTGTATGATCTCACTGATTTGAAATAATTAGAATAAGTAAACTCATAGAGTCAGAATCTAAAATATGAGTTGCTAGGGGATGGGGTGAGAATGGGAAGTTCAGGCTGAAAATGTACAGGGTTCCTATTTGGAATGATGGAAATGGTTTGGTAATGGATGGTGGTGGGGATGGCACAACATTGTGAACAAAATTAACAGCATTAAACTATATATATATCTGAGTGATTGAAAGGAGAAATGTTAGATTGTATATTTGTATTCTGGTAACAGAATAAGAATTAAAGAAAAAAAATCATGGAACTACACTACACAAACAGTTAACCCTAAGTTAAATCATGAACTGTAGTTAATAGTACAGTTATAAAAATATGCTATCATAAATTGTAACAAATATTCCATACCAATGCAAGGTGTTAATAATAGGATGGTATATGGGAATCCTGTATTTTTTGCATGGTCCTGTAAACCCACAGTTTCTCTAATAAAGAAATATATATATGTCTAATACACACACACATAAACTAAAGAAAACCAGGAAAACAATAGATGAACACAAAGAGAATATCAATAGAGAGATGAAAATCATGAAAAAGAACCAGAGCTGAAGACTCATGGCAACAGAAATTAAAAAGTACCAAAAGGGATTCAACAGCAGATTGGAGCTGGTGGAAGAAAGAATCAGTGAACTTGAAGATACGACCATTGAAATCATCCAGTCTGGGGGGCAGAAAGAAGAAAGAATGAAGAAGAGTGAACAGAGCCTGAGGAACCCTGGGACACCATCAAGCATACCAATATATGCATTGTGGGAGTCCCAGAAAGGAGAAAGAGAAAAAGGGGCAGAGAGAATATTCAAAGAAATAATGACTGCAAACTTTCCAAATTTAGCAGAAGACATGCATATGTACATCTGAGGTACTCAGCGAACTCCAAACAGGATAAACCTAAACAGACTCACACTATCACATTTTATAATCAAACTGCTGAATGTCAAAGATAAAGAGAAAAATCTGAAAGCTGCGAGAGAGAAGCAACATGTCACATACAAGGGAGCCTCAATAATATAAACTGCTGATTTCTTATCATAAACCATGGAGGCAAGAAGGCAGTAGGATGGCATATTTAAAGTGCTGACAGCAAAAATTTGCTAACCAAGAATTCTATAACTGGCAAAATTGTCTTTCAAAAATAAGTACGAGTTTAAGATATTCCCACATAAACAAAAGCTAGTGAGAGGATTGGTTAAGGTATAGAGCTTGCCCTATTGCTGGACACCCATAGATAAAATTTGAATGGTATTTACAAGTCAACAGTTACTGTTAGCAGTTTTATAAAGGCTGCTTCTGTCTTTGAAATGCCCATTCATTTTTTTAAAGGTTTATTTTATTTATTTATTTTTATTATATTTTTTTTATTTTTATTTATCATCCCCCTCCCCCAGATAGTTCTCTCTTCTGTCTGCTCCTTGTGTGCTCACCTTCTCCAGGAGGCACCAGGAACCGAACCCAGGACCTCCCACATGGGAGGTGAGTGCCCAATGGCCTGAGCCACAACTGCTCCCCAAGGGCTGTGGCGTCTTCTGGCTTGTGGCATCTGCTTGTTTAGGCATCTAGCTCGTTGCAGTGGGTTCACCATCTAGCTCATTGCTGCGGGTGTGGTATCTGCTCATCTTCTTTAGGAGGCACTGGGATTTGAACCTGGGATCTCCCATGTAGTAGGCAAGCACCCAACTTGTTGAGCCACATCTGCTTCCCGCACCCATTCCTTTTGCAGCCAGTTTACATTGCCCTGGAGGTTCTGCAACTGCACATTTGTCACCCTTCCCCTTCTGGGAAAAAGACTCAAAAGCTAAAGCTGACATTCAGAACATTTTCAAGTTCTAAGGCCACTATAGAAATCAGTGTTCCAGTTAACTTTCGTGTTTACTGAGTGAACTCTATGTTGACTGCATGCTCTTTGCAATATCAGCATGTGACAATAATAATAATAGATGAGCCTCAGTGATCAAGGTAAATTTAAGCTATATCCTATATGCTGTATGTAAGATGAGAGAGAAATGTGAAATCCATTTTAGGAAGCTTTCCATTAAAAATAGTTCAAACTTTTCCTCTACATAAAGGGTTAACTCTCAGCTCTCTGAAAACGTTGTTTAAGCAGAAGATCTTATTCATTTTAGGCTTATCCATAGACAAGGATTTTTAGCATTGTTTTTCAAAATGTGGTCAATCAACCACGTGCATCTGACTGACTAGGTATGGGAGCAGGGCAGGGTGGAGGTGGGGAGACTGTTAAAATTTCAGGTTCACTGGCTTTATCCCATCCTATTGAATTAAACTCTCCTGGGAAGGGAACACTCAAAAAGGAAGAGAATCATTGTTGCCTAGAGTTTTCCTCTCTCGGTATTTTGCTTTAAACACCTTAGCTTTTATTTTTCTTAAATTATATTATTGATAGAGAGTTATGCCTTTTATCACATGAAATCAGTGTTTGAGGTGATATTCAATAAATCAATTAAAAAGTAGTGAATGGCTACAATGTGCCTAGCAATCATAAGATAATATTAAATCATAATATTTTAGTTAGGGTGCAATAACTTATAGCTCTACATAGAACTTCCTTTTTGAAAATAACCTTAAATCTAATAGCAAGTACAACAGAAACATTTTATTTACTGGGTTGTGCATTTCCAGGGTGATCCTTTTCCTTTTATACTGTGTTATCTAATATATTTCTACTATTGTGTAAAAGCTTGCTCCAGCATGTGTGTGTGTGGACAGTTTCTTCTCATAAGATAAAATATCTCTGTTCCCTTCTGTTTTTATCCTTTTCTTCCATCAAATTGAGAGACTATCTACCACCTTTAATCTAGACATGGCCATAAAACCTTGGAGGTAAAGTATACCTCCAAAGGTTATTTAGTCTATTCCCCTTGCCTGGTCAATTGTCTTGGAAGCTGTACATAACAAGGGCAGGAGCCTTATATTTCAAAATATCGAGTTAACCTAGCTGCTACCTTTAAATGTTGTACAGAACAGTAATAATATTTAACAGGCATTGAGCTCTCCCGTGAGCACTGGAACGAAAAGAACTGTACTAGGTGCTGTACATTCATTAACTCAATGATCTCAAACTTGAGTGTACATTAGAAACACCTGGAGGGCCTATTAAACCACAAGTCTGGGCCCCATCCCCAGAATTCCTGAGTCAGCAGGTCTGGGGTGGGCCCAAGACTTTGCATTTCTAACAGGTTCTCAGGCGATACTGACGCTGCTGGTGTGGGGACCCCATGGAGAAGCAGTGTATTAAGTCATTTAATCCTCACAGCAATTCTCAGGGGTAGGTGCTATTAGTATCATCAGCCCTGTTTTACAAATGAGCAGTCTGAGGCCGTCTAACGCCAAAGCCCATGCTTCTAACCCACTCTGCCGTAGGGCTGCTGGATCAGCAGGTACTTATTAATCATCTATGTGTGCCCATTATTTTGACCAGCTGCTGCTTTAAGAAATCTAATCCAATTCCTTATTCAGACCCAGATGATTTGACATTAGTGACTCTTACTAAACTTGGCATCAGTGTAGATAGTTCGTTAATGTCT
>PVKH010038836.1:0-11264 GCA_004027955.1 Chaetophractus vellerosus | reverse complement strand
ATGATTTCTTTATTTTACTTTCCTTATATCTCTGCATTGCTCTCCTCCCTGTCTCCACCAAACCGTACATTACCAAAGTTGTTTCTGCATTTTGAATATACAGGCATACCTTGTTTCGTTGCGCTTTGCTTTATTGGGCTTTGCAGATATTGTATTTTATTTTATTTTTTTACAAATTGAAGGTTTGTGGCAGCCCTGCATTAAGCAAGTCTTTCAGCACCAATTTTCCAACAGCATGTGCTCGCTTCGTGTCTCCGTGACCCATTTTTGGTAATTCTTGCAATATTTCAAACTTTTCCATTATTATTATATCTGTCATGGTGATCTGTGATCAGTGATATGTAATGTTACTGTTGTAATTGTTTTGGGGTGCCTTGAACTGCGCCTATATAGGACTGTGAACTTAATCGATAAATGTGTGGGTTCTCACTGCTCCAGTGAGCCGCTATCCCCCCATCTCACTCCTTCTCCTCAGGCCTCCCTATTGCCTGAGGCACAACAATATTGAAATTAGGGCAATTAATAACCCTGCAATGGCCTCTAAGTGTCCACGTAAAAGGAAGAGTTGCCTGTCTCTTACTTCAAATGAGAAGCTAGAATGATTAAGCTTAGAAAGGAAGGCATGTTGAAAGCCAAGACAAGCTAAAAGCTAGGCCTCTTCCACCAAACAACCAAGTTGCAGCTGAAAAGAAAAAGTTCCTGAAGGAAATTAAAAGTGCTACTCCAGCAGTTTGTAGGTGTATGTCCAAGAGACTCAAGGCCCTGGGCTGTCCATGTGTCAGCTGGGCCTGGAACCTCAGTGGAGTTGCAACACCTACTCTACAGCTCACTGGGCTCACCCGGGACAAATAACAAGGAGATGATGATGGACAATGGCCATCCCAAGGAACAGAGAGAGTCTACAACTACAAGCAAGATAGTCCCATCCATCTGCCCCATAGGGTATAAGCCCCCTCTCAATTGGAGATGGAGTGGACATCACCATCCCAGAATCCTCAGGACTGGGGAAAGAACTATGGACTAGAGTGGACTTACTGGTATTCTACTATTGACATATTGTGATTCTAGCAATGGAAGAAATTACAACATTGATCTGGAGCCAGTGGCCACTGGAGGTTCTGGGGGCAGGGAGAGGGAAAAGCAGTTGTAATACGGGGGCATTGTCCTGAGTGACAATGCAATGACAGATATAGGCCATTTTATATCATCATAGAACATGCAGAACTGTGTGGGAGAGAGTGTGGTCTACAATGTGAACTATGGTCCATGCTTAGTGGCAAAGCCCCAGGATGCGTGTATCAATTGCAATGAATGTGCCACACTAATGAAGGATGTTTATGTGGGAGGGCGTGGGAGGTGTGGGGAGTGGGGCACATGGGAATCCCTATATTTTTTTTGTGTAACACTTATGTAATCTTAGTATCTTTAAAAATAAAAATAAAATAAAAAATCGCTACTGCAGCGAACACTCGATAAGGAAGTGAAACAGCATTATTGCTGATGTGGAGAAAGTTGAGGTGGTCTAGGTAGAAGATCAAACCAGCCACAACATTTCTTTAAGGCAAAACCTAATCCAGAGCAAGGCCCTAACTCACTTCAATTCTTTGAAGGCTGAGAGAGGTGAGAAAGCTGTAGAAAAAAAGTATGAAGCTAGTAGAGGTTGGTTCATGAGGTTTAAGGAAAGAAACCGTCTCCATAGCATAAAAGTGCAAGGTGAAGAGCAAGTGCTGATGTAGAAGCTACAGCAAGTTATCCAGAAGATCTAGCTAAGAGAATTGATGAAGGGGGCTACACTAAAGAACAGATTTTCAATGTAGACGAAACAGCGCTATATTGGAAGGAAACACCATCTAGGATTTCAGAGCTAGAGAGAAGGCAATGCCCAGGGAACGCTTCAAAGGACAGAATGATTGTTTTGTTAGGGGCTAACGTAAGTGCTGCCTTCAAGTTGAAGCCAGTGCTCATTTACCATTCTAAAAATCCTGGGGCCCTAAAGAATGATAAAACTTGAACAGATGAAGACTTCTTTCTTATGGATCGGCAAAAAAAAATGATGGTTTCTTGAGATGGAATCTATTCCTGGTGAACATTGTTGAAAGGACAACAAAGGATTGAGTATGTTACATAAACTTAGTTGATAAAGCAGTGGTAGGGTTTGAGAGGATTGACTTCAATTTTTAAAAAGTTCTAATGTGTATAAAATGCTATCAAACAGCATCGCATGCTACAGAAAATTCTTTCATGAAAGGAAAAGTCAATTGATGTCTTATTTTAAGAAATTGTCAAAGCACCCCAGTCTTCAGCAACCACCACCCTGCTCAGTCAGCAGCCATCAACAAAGAGGCAAGACCCACTACCAGCAAAAAAATTATGGCTCAGTGAAGGCTCCGATGAGGGTTAGCATTTTTCAGCAGTAAAGTATGTTTTATTAAGGTGTGCTCATTGTTTTCTTAGATATAATGCTATTGTACACTTAATAGACTACAGTATGTGTAAACGTATATTATGGGCACTGGGAAACCAACAAAATCGTGCAACCCGCTTTATTGTGATATTTGCAGTGGACTGGAACAAAATCTGCAGTATCTCCAAGATATGCCAATAGATTGTGTGCTGAAGATATGGTAATGAAGAACCTCTTCCCTCAAAGACCTTATAGGTGGCAGGGGAAGACAGAGAGAGAGAGAGAGAGAGAGAGAGAGAGAGAGAGAGAGAGAGGTGTTGAGCTTCTCTAGGCAGATAGAACAACAAACACAAAGCCATTAGATGTGAGAAAATATAAATGTTTTCATGAACTTCAACTTGCTGCATATGATGGAATCCAAGACTGTGCAGAGGGAGAATGGATTAGGGCTGGCAAATCCATAGTCCCAGATTCACACTGTTACAGTAATCCAAGGGCAGGTAGTGACACCCAGTTCTGAGATAAGTGGATGAATGGGAGGGATGTGACTTGTTGGTACTCTCAGAACGTGGTGACTTGCTGAATATGGAATGTTAGAGGTAGAGGAGGACACTCAGATTCCTGCCTAGAGCACTTGAGAGAATGAATGGGGGCACTTTTCACTGAGGCAGAGTAAACAGGAGGTTTGGGGAGGTGTGAGGAGAGAGATGTTTGATCAAATAATGTGTCGCTGTTTCTTTTGAGTTTGTCATTCATTTCCTTAAAATTCTTGGCAAATCTTTAGTTAATAGTACAACTTATAAAAACGTGGTAACATCAATTGTAACAAAAGTTCCACACCAAAGCTAGGTGTTGGTGGTTGGGTGGGGTATGGAAATCTTGTATTGTACGTATGATTGTTCTGTAAGCCTGCAACTTGTCTAATAAAGAAAAACAAATAAATTCTTGGCAAAGATCTTCCCATTATACTGTCAAAATATCCATCTTCTCCAAATTTCTTGTTACTTCCGCTGTTGTCAGGCTTATTTTCTTAAGTCTCTTTCATGTGAAAAAAAAATAACTGAGGGAGACAGAGCTCTGTAGGGAAAGTAATTTTTAACTTGAAACCTGGAAACGCTTATCATTTTACTTTGATTCCATCTTCAAGCTTTCCCTGCAATTAAAGATGGAATCTGAAGAAAGCGAGGAGTGAGTTCTTTTCTTAAGTTCCATTCCCCACGTTTTTTTTTTTTTCTCTCACCTCACTCTGAGTTGGAAACAATAGACCAGAGCTGTGACTAGAGGACATATAATAGGGATTGGACAAATCTTTGTTAAACCAATGAAAGAATTTAAACTATCTATTCTTGCATAAGTATTCTTTAAAAAAATTACATACTACTAAAGAAAAATAAATGTGGATAGTTATCCAATTAGACTACATTGCTGTTCTTGAAATTTTAATCTATGTAATTCATGCTGTCAGTATTTTGCCAAAGGATGTCCTATCTTGTACCTTTTAATCTAAGAGCAATTGAAATAGAATAAATATAGGATTGTTCTGATACATCTGAAACTCTCCTGTAAGATTTTTGATCTTCACTCACTTTTTTGCCCAAAGAATTGTGAGCTTTTGTAGACATCAGTTAAAACAAAGAGCTGTCCCAGTAGTTGATGGTTCTTTGATATATGGTTGTACTTATTTGGTAGAAAGGACATTGAAGTCTTTGTCAGAATCATGCCTTAATATACATGCTATAATCTAAAGGTTAGACAGATATTGGGTTTTATTTCTCCCACACTAAAAAAAATTAAAGAATGAAAAGCTCCCTTGGTCAAAAATGTAATAACATATGTTATTACAATCTTTGTAACCCTCTAATTCAGTCTACTAGTATGACAAAAGCCAATATAATTGTTCTTGGACATTTTTGTGACATTTTTAGGTGCAGGCATGATTGTCATTTTTCATCATGTGATTAATAGAGCTATAACTTAATGAGATTCAGAATTCCAAGGCTTATTATAATTGTTGACTTGGTTGTGTTTCTTACTTCAAACCAATGTATTCAAGTGGATCAAGTGGCTAAAAAAATCCAAAGAGAAAAATGTACAAAGGGTGTAATATAAACATGCAAGTAACTCATTGTAACTATGCAATGCAATTTCTGCTTTGAAAAAAATATTATAGTGAAATATTTTAAAGTATTTGAGAATTTGCTTGGATAATTATAAATTATTCTGATGTATATGTAAACATAAAGTGCTTTTATTATTTTTATTTCTACTTATTCCATTCATTTTATCAATAGCAGAACATTAACTTCTCAAATTAAAACTAGCTAAAAACTTTGTAAAGAACACTATGGGACCACATTACTTAATACTCAGCATAGATTTTTTCAGTTAAAATGTGCAAGTTAATGATTCTGTTAGCAACAAATTATAGATCATTCTACCTTTTGCTTAAAAATTGCAATACTTATAGATATTTTGAAAGCCCATATTATCAGTATTATTTTTTTCCATTTAGCACTTTTATACAATTTCCTTTCCCCAGGCTGAAAAAAAAAATCTTTCCTCATATTTAAATAAACATTCACCTTTGACATGCAGTCCTTCCAAACTGATCAAAGGTGCTACTGCATTTTTCCCCTTTCTATGTGCTCTTTCTTAAGAATTTCAGCCCCAGTCCCTCCATTTGCCTGTGTTTGTACTTGCTGCCTCATTCTATAAAGCACTTATAGTTAAATTTAACACCCTTTCATATTTTAGTCTAAAATTGTTCTATCTTGTTTAGGTGTATTGAACTTCGATACCTGTCTCCCTGTTTTAAATGCTACATTCCTAATGGGTGATTGTGGTTCTATATGGCTCACTCAAAAAAGCCTAACACAATACACAACATCCCAGAACCTAAAACTATCCCCTCTTTCTTTTTTAAGATATGGCCACAAATGATAAAAGAAGCTATTCCAATGCCTTCTAAATTCTTTTCAGTTCATCCCTACTCCCTGGTGGTATGGTTAGAAAACCTGGTAGATAAGGGCCATGGGATCACTGAGAAAAAAATCAGTGGATCGTTACAGGCTATTTAGTTTAATGGGGGGAAAATTAGGTGTGTTAAGGAAGATTAAAGGGGCAGTCACGTGTCTCAGGATCAATTTAGGTTACATCTTTTAAATAGTTCTGACTGGCATTAAAGATGATGTTAAGAAAGGAGGCTTCTCTTCAACTCCATTATACATTGTAATAAGAAATTATAACTTTTGCAGATTTGTAGATATTTTATAATAAGCAAGGAGCCCTGCTCATATTAAATATTCAATATTTGTTGAATTGCATTAAATATTGAACACAGACTAAATCTGCTGACAGTAACCTTCATTCAATTTCTTAAATTCTCAAATGAGTATTCTCCATTAACATTTTCTGGATTTATTTTTGGAGATATATAAAATTACATGCTTTTCATATTTCAGTCTCTTGGTTTTATTTTTCCCTTAAATCTTTAAAAAAATGACCTGTTCAACAAAATTACTTTTTGGTTTTAGCCATTTGAGGACAAAAAATTGGAGTTAGGTCATGTGATACAAAACACATAATGTAGTAGTACATTAAAGTGAGCCTTTTCGGGTTTCAATTCTTTGCATTAAGCAGAGATAATTCCATTTACAGACAAATGAATTACACATAAAACACATTCACTGTTTGCTCTTACGTATCCGGAAGAGAAAGTAAACGAATTGCCTTTTCCCCTCTTTGCAACAGCTAAATGAGCAAAATTATATTTTTAAAAATCTATTCAACACTAAGAATTTTTCATGTAATTGAAAACAATGTTTCAATGTTTAAAGTGTTCAGACTGTTTTAAGTATCACTTTTAATTTGAAATTACAAAAAAAATGCAAATACAGGGTTGATAAATAGCAATGAATAGTTAATAGTTATTTCTAGGGATGTAAAATTTCAGCTGGCGTTCTTTTCCCCAGAACATTTACGGAAAGGCTAATAAATATCAAATAAGTTAAAAATCAACTAATTCATTATAAGTTAAAATCAGCTTTTGCAGAGAATTTCTAGATACCGATAACTTAGAAATGTAAGTGTTTTTATCAATTTAAAGTATACAAACAGAATATAATAAAATAATAGCACATGCTTTAAGTAATACTAAAGAGATCGGGATAAATGCATGAAAGCCATCATATCACAACCAAATGGGGATAATAGCAGGACCTGTTTGTGAAATGAAGGCAATTTATAAAAATATGGATTATTTCATATTTCACAGATCACAACATATAAGTGGTTTTCCCAGTCTGTATCAGTCTCAGAATGTTCATGATATTTTAACAACTATATCATATTTATTATTCGATTTAACTTCTTGACCAAAAGAATAGATAACTCCCAACCCATGAGCAAAGGGAAAAAGTGTATATCTACATTCACTCTCAACCTCATCCCCAATAGAAATTTATTGTCAGAGATTCAGCAAAATGGTAAATTTCGGTCACATGCTCGGGATTATTCATGTTTAACAAGCTCAGTGTAGTGTGTGGTTTGTATCAGGAGGCCTCAAATACCCCGATACTCTGGCAGGGCAGCTGGCTTTGTAAATTTGCTGGTATATCTGTGTTTACGTATATATGCATGTATGTACCTAGGCATGCCTATGTATAGATATCTATAGCTTGAGATTATTTATGAACCCCAAAAAGAGAAAGAATATGTTTGTAAACGAATCTATTCCTCTGGGTGTGACACCCTTTGATTGTATTCCGCTGAGATGTCGTTGATTAGATTACCTGTTAAGGTTCAGCTTTTTGAGTTGACCACCTTAGAAGGCCTGATTCAGGTTGAGTCCTTGCCCCCTTGCTGTATCTGATATAAATGGACACTTACTCAAGAAGACACACAGAGGAGAGAATTTTTTTTTTCTTTTTTTCAGGAGGTACCAGGGATTGACCTCGGGAGTTCATACATGCGAAGCAGGTGCTCAACCACCGAGCTACACCCGCTCCCGAGAACTTTGTCATTTTTAATCCTGCCTTGTGACAGAAAGGAAAAGGCTCAAACAGCTAAAGCACCAGGGAGAGACAGACCATTTGCCTGATAGCTCACAGCTGACCTTGGGAAGAGAGCCAAGACTGATATGGGAAGCCCTGAGAGACAAAAATCATTGCCAGCCTGCAGCTGAGGTGGGGTAGAAGCTGGGCCCATGGAGCCTCAAAAGGAAGAGGAAGCCCAGAAGGGAAGGCTGAAACCCAGCAGAGACACCTGCCATTTTGCTTTAACACATGGCAATTAACTTTGGTTAGAAAGTACCTCTTATGGTAGGTACCTTGAGTTGGACTTCCCATGGCCTTCGGACTGTAAGCTTTTACCCCCAATAAATACCCTTTATAAAAGCCCACAGATTTCTGGTACTTTGCATTGGCACCCCTTTTGCAGACTAATACACTGTAGAATGTTGCTATAAAGCTTCTCATTTTGTCCCTAATTAGTCATAGAAGCATCTTTTTTCCTCACCTCTTCCCAACTAGATTACCATCCAGCACATATTAATTGCTCATCAATTGTTAACTGGCTGAATTGTAGCTAGGCTTTTTATTTTTTAATTTTTTAAAAGATTTATTTTATTTATTTTTTCTCCCCATCCCCTCATTGTTTGCATTAGCTCTGTCTGTTTGTTCTGTGCTGGTCTTCTCTTTAGGAGGCACTGGGAACTGAACCTGGGACCTTCAGTGTTGGAGGGAGGCGCCTAATTGCTTGAGCCACTTCCACTCCCTGCTTTGTTGTGTCTCTCATTATGTTTCCCTTGTGTCTCCTGTTGCATCAGCTGGCTGCACCTGTCCATTGCGTCAGCTCGCTGTCTTGCTCATCTTCTTTAGGAGACACCAGGAACTGAATCTGGGACCTCCCATGTGGTAGGTGGGAGCTCAATCACTTAAGCCACATCTGCTTTCCTAGCTATGCTTTTTAAGCCAGGATTGTTTACAGACTTTGATATGCAATAATGCACATCTGAAGAAAGTATAGAGGTACACCCCAGCACTCACATAAATGTCAATCTAAGTACTAGTAAAGTTTTAATCTAAAAAAACACATTTCTTTAATACTTTTTGTCATTCTGAATTTTACCTATTCTAAACTTTTTCTTTTCTCATAGACCTACACACCACTTCTAAGGGTTGTCTTGAGGTTCAAATGTTAAAATAATGTTTTTAAAAATCAGTAATGTTAACACACAGGAATACTTAATACCTTTTTTAAATGGAATGTCGTAAAGACAGATGATTTCTGGATTTTTTGGTCAAGTATATTGTGGATTATTATTGCACAAATGAATGAATGAGGGATTAATTTAAATTCTCATATGTATATAATTTGGACATTTAAGAAAATAATAGGTGTTTGTTATTAAGAAAACCAATAACAAAAACCAAAATATAACTTACCATTTATTTAACATTTACGAGGTTACAAACCTCCTGATATTTAATCATCAGTCAATCTTTTGATGTCACCATTGGTATTCTCATTTTTCACAAGGGGGAACTGAGAATATGTAGGACTATCTCAAGTTACTCAGCTAATAAATGGAAAAACTGGTTGTTGCTCACTATGGTTATCACTTCTGTGCCCGTGGGTACCCAATTTGATCTCAAGCTATTTGAGGAAAGGTAGCATTTCTTTTAGGAACTGAAGGACATTATACAAAACCCCCTCCACCAATTTTTGTGTATGCATGACCACGTGACAACTAGCAAGTTATCTTATGTCACATAAAATTTAGTCATTTTATTATTATTTTCTGCTTTTATTTTTTCTTCTTCTTTAGTGTAAAGGGTTTCTGTGACAGTTTTGTTGCAGTAATTTTTGCTTTACTCTCTGCTTTCGTATAGTTTTGGAAAAATAAGGTAATACTTCTATTTGCTTAACTCAAATGGAGAAGAGTTAGGGCTCTCTGATTTATTTGTGGGATCTCAGGAAAATCATTTATCTAGCTATTGGAGGTGTTAAGAGAGAAGCAAGTTCTTGTGATTACTAGTCCAGTGGCCTTTTCACAATATTGTATTGCCTTTCACATCATGTCACAAACCTTAAATTGTGCTAATGGAGGAAACATTGAAATGTCATAAATATACCGGAGATATAAACAACACTTTGAATGAAGTAGAATTATATTCTCTTGTCATCAACTGAGTCTAGAAACTTTAAAATAGCATGGGAGTTTTAATACTATAGGTATCTGTGAAAGAATAATAAAGAACAATGCTGGTGCTTGTTTCATGGGGGTTAAAGCGGGGCCCTTTTTGTCCTTTAATTTCCCTAATTAGTCTCAATTGTGTTCTCTCTCTAAGTTAGCAGACCAAGATAGTATCTGCTTTATTGCCATGGGAGGAAAACTTGCTCTTACTGAGCTTTATTAGATACTCCATTCCCTCATTTAGAATCCTATTAAGTTCCCCCTTGGCATTTTCTAAATCAATTAGTTTTAGCCTTACCCTTCTTAATATGCTCCTTTTGGAGGCTCCTGATTTTAGTCCCTAACTCTGGTATTTGTAGTTGCCTTTCCCTTTTCTTTTGGGCAAAGATTTCAATCAATTTTCAGTGCAATACTGCTTTGCTAGCATCCCACAGAGTCATATCTGTGACCTCACCATTATCACTGTCTGCTAAATATTCTGCCCATATGTCTTTGAGCTTTTCCCTAAACTATTGCTGCTGAAGAAAGTAATTATTACTTTACCATCCTAGCACTCCCTTGTTGCTTTTCAAGGGAAATAATTCCACACCCAAGTGAATCATTGCAGGGTCCGAAACTAGAATCTTGTCAATAGAATAGCAACTTTGGCCTCTGTCTCTGATGGGAATAGAAGAAACGGTTCTGGAAAAGGAAAAACACTTCGTAGAATAAAATGTGAGTTGCCACAAGCATGCTTATTTGTTTTAAAAATTTGGTTATTTTATGGAGCAAGAAATCGTAGACTAATCTTTGAAACTGTATCTACTGTATTTCCAGTGAATAAATTGTATTAAAATATGTCTCCTTTATCTATTAAAACAATGCAGTTTGGACCAAGATAGTATGGTAAGAAGCTCCAGATTGCTACTCCCCCAAAGAATCTTTGAACAATTGGCAAAAACCTGCAGAGCTGCCTTCTTCAAAACTCCACAAAGGGTTGTAGCAACTGACTGAGCACCGAATCAAGAAAACAAGCTTTAAAAAATGGTAAGGGAAGTCCCGATGTGCTTTCCAGCCCCTCCCTGGTGTGGTGTGTAACCAGCCTGCACTCCCATTGTGCATGACTGACCGTGTTCCAGAGGGAGTAGAGTACCCCCTAAGCACATTCTGGGGTGCCTGTATGTCAGTGCCGACCTATCTGTGGCAGACAGAAAGACTGAACCAAGCAACTAGACTTGGGATCTTCCTCAAAACTTTGTCCTGCAGGCAGAAGCAGCTTACAGAGAGCTAAAGCAGTATAAGAAACAAATAAGTCAAGGTGACCTGGGACAACGAACTACCTGCTGTAAGTCTCAAGAAAGACCACCCAGGAGGGAAAGAAAGTCTCTTTTATAGGGAGTAGGGGAGCATTAGAATTCCTAATATGGAGGAATCACTAAGGCCTCCAGCAAGCACAAGCCCAGGGCAAGCTGCAGGCTCAGAAAAGATGGAGAGGACCCTGAACTTCACCTCCAGCTCAGGCTGATCTTCTAGACAGGAGAGATGACCCCTGGGGAAGTGCACCAGCCAACATGGAGCCACTTTGCAAAGATGGTGTTTATTGCATTGGTTTCTTTGTTTTTGTTAGTTCCAAGCACTCAAGGAAATATCTCTCATATCACTAGCTGGATACAAACTTAAAAAAAA
>PVKH010038835.1:0-11267 GCA_004027955.1 Chaetophractus vellerosus | reverse complement strand
AGTTTTTCCTGTACTGTTAAAACAAAATACCTGTTAATTAATGTAATAATGGTAAATGTGTAAAAGTGAAAAGTAAAGTAATGATACGGTTAAGTTCATTCGATATAAGTTGAATGAAAAATGTTTAATTAAAAGGGATTCTTTAACTCTCAAAAAACAAAACACGAAAAACAAACAAAAAAAGATGCTACCTGATCTTTCAAGCCTCACCCCAGCTCACTTTCTTCACTCGCTATGCTCTAGCCACACTTGTTTTATTTTTTGTTTGTTTCTTCACATTTGGTAAGTTCCTTTCCATCTCTCTGCCTTTACTCTGCCTGAATTCACTCTGCCTGGGGAACTCTCCATTGCCTTCCTCCTCCCCACCATCTTTCTACCCATCACTTCCTTCTACCTTTGGTCTATGACATCTCTCTGACTACCTCTGTCCTTTCTTTTTTTTTTTTTATTCCTTCCTCTACCAACTGTAGTTTTCAAAGATGCCCACAACAGTACCTTCCTTCCCACAAGCTGTTCAACAATGGGAACTGGCTATTCCTCCATCGAGAAGTGGAGTCTAATCCTCTTTCCCTTGAATCGAGGCTACGTTATGATTGTTTGGAACTAACAGAAATTGCTAAAAGTTTTGCTATATGACTTTCTAGACTAGTCTTTTTCGAAAAAGGCCATGAGGTTTCACTTAATTCTCCTGGGATGCTTAATCTGGGGAGCCTGGCCTCCACGTACGAAGAAATCCAGCTACCCTGAGATCACCAGCTGGAGAGAGCACGCCAGGTGCTCCAGGACACAGTCCCATCTGAGCGCAGGCTTTCAGCCATTCCTACCACCCTGCGGAAGAAGCTGTTTGGGGCTGGTAGGCCAGCCCCTCTACAGGTGAGGACCACCAGATGACTTCAGTCAGCTCCAGGAGGAACAGAAGAATCACCCAGCCACACCCTCACTGAATTCCTGACCTGCAAAGTCCATGAGATATAATCACGTTTTGGGGTGTTCGTCACACAGCAAGAGTAATGGAAATCCCTCCGTAGTCATTATTCACAACTCACAATCATTTAATTATTTGTCTGACACCCCCCGGAGAGCAGAAGCTCCTTGACAGCAGGCACCAATCCTATCTCCGTGAGCTAACATGAGATTTGTGATGTTGTAAGAGCTCAATCAAGATCAGGCTGCCCCCAAAGTCCATGGTTTTTAGCTACTTAAAACTTAACACTGCACAAAGACTTTTGAGATACCTTATGTTGAATGAAGGAAGAAATGAGCTCTTCCAGGCTCGTAATGGAATCTGACATTTGCAATTTCAGTCACAAGGAAAGCTTAGAACTAATTTCTCTCAGGCTTCTAAACTGACCAGTCTTATTCAGAATCTTCCATTGAGATGACAAAATGTATAGAAAGTTATATTAATGTCTTTCAGGAGCTGAAGTAATTTGGTAACATTAAATGTCAGAAAGGAGCTTCATATTAAAGCTGAAAAAAAGGCTATGATTAAAGGGATATTATCCAATCTCAATAAGAGATAAACACTATTTCTTATTTTTTTACTATAAATTTTAATGAACTCATTAACCCATATGATGGTGTTTTCACTGGTGGATATCAGAGAAATTTACTATAGTTGAACTGACCTGCATTCACCTTAAACAAAATAGAATAGGAAGTACCAGCCTCATTTACATAATTGTCTTGGATCCCTAGACAGAAATAATTTTCAGGGTTGTCTTGTCTGAACACAATCTGCAATTCAAACTAGACGTATCAGAATTTTTTCTTTCAACTTCTGTGTGATAAGAATCCAAACTGTCTCTTGATGTTAATTCTTGCCTGAAATGTTTTATACATATCCTGGTATTTTGTTGCCAGATGATTCTGACCATCCTAAAGTTAGAGTTTTAATGTGACATCAGCTTATTTCTTCAGAGTCCTTCCTAAAAATATGTGAAAATGCAATCAAGCATTAATTCTTCTCTCAGCTAGGTCCAAAGATATCTTCTTATATAGTCATCTTCTATATCTACTCAATAAATATAGGATTGAATTATTCAGTAAAGATCATTCAGAATTTGGATCATATAATTTGATTCCCAATTCAAAAAGTGTCACCTCAGATACGTAACCTCTTCTATATTCAAAACCAGTCTTTAATTGTGAAACCACTGGTGTGAAACTCTTCCCAACATTCTAAGAGTTTCATTTCTGAGATGGTTTCAGTTAGGGTATAAGATCAGGATGGGTAATGCTATGCTGCCTTAATAAATATGCCCTAAATCTCCATTAATTATTCCTTACTTATGTTACATAACCAAGAGCAGGGGTTACTTTAATAACTGTTGTCACTTGGGCACCCAGGCTTGACAGAAGTCCCATCTTGGGATATGTTTCCAAGAACATGAAGGTGAGAAAAAGGGCATTTGGCAACTTTTGCAATGGTTTTTAATGCTGCTGCCAGGAAGTGACACACCTATTGGATTATGCTTGTAATCTGGTCTGTTAATCTGGGCATGATTAAGTTATGATTAGGGTGTTGACTGGGCCATATCAGTAGGGCATTGAGCCCCACCCCTTGGTGGGTGGGGAATCAAATATAAAAGGCATGGCAAAGGACAGAGTAGTAGTAGTTTTGATGTTTGAGTTTTGATGCTGGAACCCGGGGAGGCCAGCAGATGGAGGAGCTTGGTTGTGAGGAAGGAGAGAAGGCCCCGGGATAGAGATGAGCCATTCGCCTGAGAGTCTACAGCTGGCCTTGTGGAGAGGGGCAAAGCCTAGAGAGCCTCATAGTCTACAGCTGACCTTGTGGAGGAAACAGAGGCGCTGAGTCCAGAGAGAAACGGAGCCCCCCAGAAAGAGAGGAACCCAAGAAGCTGAACCCTGGCAAACATCGGCAGCTGTCTTGCTCCAACACGTGGCAACAGACTTTGGTGAGGAAAGAAACTTATGCTTTATGGCCCAGTAACTATGAGCTTCTACCCCAAATAAATACCCTTTATAAAAACCAACGGATTTCTGGGATTTTGCATCAGTACCTCTTTGGCTGACTAATACACATGGCTATGCCAATTTTCAAAGGATATGGAGAACTGCAATTCCTCCAGGAATTTGGAAAGAGACAAGAACCAGAATATTTTTGCACAACTGTAATGACTGCCACAAGTTAGAAAGTGATCCAGGACCTCAAAAGTAATGATGTAACCTCTTGCCAAGTAGACACAAAATTTCTAGACTTTCTTACTCTCACTTAAGACTTATTTCCTAAAAAGCATCATAAGAGCATATTATGAGAAACTGTATTCCAAAAATCTAGTTAACCTAGATGAAACAAACATATTCCTAGAAAGACACAATCTCCATTGACACTACAAGAAATTACAAGAACTTAACATACCAACCACATTTAAAGTGATTGAATCCATCGTCAAAAATCTCCCAGCAAAGAAAGATACAGGACCAGATGGCTTCACAGGTGAATTCTACCAAGCATTTTGAAAAGAATGAACACCAATCC
Source organism: Chaetophractus vellerosus (assembly GCA_004027955.1). Classification (NCBI taxonomy): domain Eukaryota; kingdom Metazoa; phylum Chordata; class Mammalia; order Cingulata; family Chlamyphoridae; genus Chaetophractus; species Chaetophractus vellerosus. Next base: position 7,765 of record PVKH010038835.1, on the reverse strand, counting down.
TGTTTAAACTTCTAAAAAATTGAAGAAGAGGGAAAATTACCCAACACATTTTATGAAGCCAACATCACCCTAATATAATACCAAAGCCAGATAAAGATACTATAAGAAAAGAAAATTACAGACCAATCTCTCTAAAGAACATAGATGCAAAAATTCTCAACAAAATACTTGCAAATCAAATCCAACAGCATAGCGAAGGACTTATACATCACGACCAAGTGGGATTTATTCCTGGTATGCAAGGCTGGTTCACCATAAGAAAATCAATGTAATACATTACATTAACAAATTGAAGGAGAAAAAAACCATATGATCATCTCAATCGATGCTGAAAAGGCATTTGACAAAATCCAGCATCCTTTTTTGATAAAAACATTTCAAAAGATAGGAATAGAAGGAAAATTCCTCAATATGATAAAAGGCATATATGAAAAACCCATAGCTAACATCATACTCAGTAGGGAAAGGTTGAAAGCTTTCCCTCTAAGATTGGGAACAAGAGAAGGATGCCCACTGTCACAACTGTTATTCAGTATTGTACTAAAAGTTCTAGTAGGGCAATTAGACAAGAAAAAAAATTAAAGGCATCCAAATAGGAAAAGAGGAAGTAAAACTTTCACTGTTTGAGGATGTCATGATCCTGCTTTTAGAAAATCCTGAAGTATCCATGACAAAGCTACTTGAGCTAATAAATGAGTTCAGCAAAGTGGCAGGATAAAAGATCAACATGCAAAAATTAGTAATGTTTTTGTACACTAGAACTGAACAATCTGAGGAGGAAATAAGGGGGGAAATTCCATTTACAATAGCAACAAAAAGACTCAAATACCTAGGAATTTAACCAAAGATGTATAGGACCTATATGTGAAAACTACAAAACAATGCTAAAAGAAATTTTTAAAAGACCTAAACAAATGGAAGGACATTCCATGTTCATAGATTGGAAGAATAAATATCGTGAAGATGTCGATCTTACCCAAACTGATTTACAGATTCAACGCAATACCAATAAAAAGTCCAACAGCCTACTTTACAGAATTAGAAAAGGTAATTGCCAAATTTATTTGGAAGGGAAAGTGCACCTGAATAGCTAAAAGCATTCTAAAACAGAAGAGCGATGTGGGAGGAATTTCACTGCCTGACCTTGAAACATATTACAAAGCTACAGTGGTCAAAACAGCATTGTACTGGCATAAAGATAGATACATGGATCAGTGGAATAGAATTGAGAATCCAGAAATAAATCCTCACCTATACAGTCCATTGGTTTTTGACAAACCTACGAAGTCCATGTTTTTTTAATATTTAAAAAAATTATTTTTTATTTATTTTATTTTAAAAATGATACTTAGATTACATAAATGTTACACAAAAGATATAGGGATTCCCATATGCCCCACTCCCCATACCTCCCACAACCTCCCACATGAACATCCTTCATTAGTGTGGCACATTCATTGCAATTGATAAACACATCCTGGGGCTTTGCCATTAAACATGGACCATAGTTCACGTTGTAGACCACACTCTCTCCCACACAGTTCTGCATGTTATGTGATGATATAAAATGACTTATATCTGTCATTGCAACAGGATGTTTCCCAAGTCCTGAAAAAACAGTATTACAACTGTTTTTCCCTCTCCCTGTCCCCAGAGCCTCCAGTAATTTCTTCCACTGCTAGAATCACAATGTGTCTATAGCAGAATACCAGTAAGTCCACTCTAGTCCACAGCTCTTCCCCACTCCTGAGGAGTCTGGGATGGTGGCATCCACTCCACCTTCAATTGAGAGAGGCCTTATATTCCATGGGGAAGATGGATGGGATTATCCTGCCTGCAGCTGCAGACTCTCTCCATTCCCTGGGATGGCCATTGTCCATCATCATCTCCTGGCCAGTTGTCCTGGGTGAGTCCAATGAGCTGTAGAGTAGGTGTAGCAACTCTGCCGAGGTTCCAGGCCCAGCTGGCACATGGACAGACCAAAGACTCGAGTCTCTGGACATACACCTACAAACTCCAGCACCAAGTATAGGTTTAAATAGAAGGACAGATGAGCCATGTGCAGGGAAGACATAATTGAGTCCAACTCTGTCACTCTCAGGAGCACAAACTCCAAAGTAGGACCCACTGGCAAGGCACCAAACCCCGGAGCTATCTGCACTGACCTGGATGTCTAAGTCCATGTTAACAGGACAAAACAGTCTCTTCAACAAATGGTGCTGGGAGAACTGGATATCCATAACCAAAACAATGAAAGAGGGCCCCTAGCTCTCTCCCTATTTAAGAATCAACTCAAAATAAATCAAAGACCTAAATATAAAAGCCAGGACCATAAAACCACTAGAAGAAAATGTAGGGAAACATCTTAAAGACCTTGTGGTAGGTGATGGTTTCTTGGACCTTATACCCAAAGCATAAGCAACAAAAGAAAAAAATAGATAAATGGGACCTCCTCAAAATTAAACACTTTTGACCTCCCAGGACTTTGTCAAAAGGGTGAGAAGGCAGCCAATTCAATGTGAGAAAATATTTGGAAATCACATATCAGGTAAGGGTTTAATATCTAGGTTATATAAGGAGATGTTACAACTCAACAATAAAAAGACAAACAATCCAATTGAAAAAATGGGCAAAAGACTTGAATAGACATTTGTCCAAAGAACTACAAATGGCAAAAAAAAAAAAAAAAAAAAAACCACACACGAAAAAATGCTCAACATCACTCATGATTAGAGAAGTGCAAATCAAAACTACAATGAGATATCATTTCACACCTATCGGAATGGCCACTATTAAAAAGACAGAGAACTTTAAGTGTTGGAGAAGATGTGGGGAGATGGGAACACTTATTCACTGTTGGTGGGAATGCAGAATGCTACAGCCACTGTGGAGGACTGTTTGGCAGTTCCTAAAGAAGCTTAATATAGACTTGCCATGTGACCCTGCAATACCACTACTGGGTATATACCCAGAAGAACTGAGAGCAGTGACACAAACAGACATCTGCACACCAATGTTCATAACAGCATTATTCATGATTGCCAAAAGTTAGAAACAACCCAAGTGTCCATCAACAGAAGAATGGATAAACAAACTGTGGTCTATTCACATGATGGAATATTATGCAGCTGTAAGAAGAAATGAAGTTGTAAAGCATATGACAACCTGGATTAACCTGGAGGACATTATATTGAGCAAAGCAAGCCAGACACAAAAAGACAAATACTATATGATTGCGTTACTACGAACCAAATATATTATGTAACATATTGTCTAATTTTAAAAAAATGTATCCAGTAAAAAAAAAAAAAAAGACATTTCCAAAAGCCCAGTAGAAGACAGTTAAAACAAAGGAAGTTTTTTTTCAGGTAAATAGCATCTTCATTGAAACAGTTGAGTTGTATTTGCATAAGAAGACAGTATTCTGTGTCTCATAGTGTCTGTGGTTTTAGAGCTAACCACCGTACAATAATGGATAATCTTTCAATCATTCTTAGAGAGAAAATGCTTAGGGTCTTGCTACTGAAAATGTGATGGGGAGTGAAGGGGGGAAGCAGCAGTAGCATCATCTGGGAGTTTGCTAGAAATGCAGATCCTTGGGCCTTATCCCAGCCTTACTGGATCAGTATTTGAGTTCAATATAACCTTTGAGAAGCCCTGGATTAGGACATGTGGGGTATGCTCATGAAATTAATGATATATCAAGTTTGAAATTACACAATTAGGGACCCCCCTTTTTCTAAAAAGCTTTTTTCTTTTAATTTGGATTTTCATGTTTGCTTAAGATCCCAGAGAATTTATGGCATTAAATCATAGGAGAGACAAAACCTGCTGTACTTAAGAATTTTATTTGCATAATATTTTTCTTGCTAGGTGGGTCTCAGGAGACTGGCATCTCATTTTTCTAGACTCGGGGGAATGGCAGTTGTGTGATATTACTTTAGCAGAGGACAGATGATACCATACTGAGCCCAATCTGTACATCTCCCAATACTGAATGATAAGAAGCTCAGCCTTCCCCTTCCCTTCACTTCTTTGGATTAATTATCAGGATCTCACAGCCAAACAATTGCTTCCAAACTTAATGGAACACATACATTATCACTGCCGGCTTCAGAGTCCACCTATTTTGGGGAAAGGATTTATCCTAGTGTTCATGAATGACACCCCATTATTAACATTAATAATATTCACACGTTAACATTAATAAAAGTAGCACATGGCAGAGGTATAGTCATTTCTGTTTATTTTTCTTCCCTAGAAATTAGAATTTGTCCATAAAATAAATAAAACAGAAAGGCTCAAGTGAGGTAAAAAGAAATAATACATAAAACTAGGTCCTTCCTGAATTTTGGGGCTGCTTTTTAGGAAGTTTCAGCCAACATAATTTCAACCATTCCAGAAAAGGTAAAGCTGATTTGGTACTCAACCATAAGGCCTAGATTTGTTTAATGCATGTTGTGAAAATAATTTCACTCTACATAAATTTCTTAATGTAATCACCACCGGGGGCGGGGGGGGGGGAGGATATAAACAAATTATATGCACATTTTGTGGCTCTATGTAACATAAATAAGCCAAAATTTATCCAACAGAGTTTTATGATGTATTTTCCTTTAAACACGGCCTCTCATCAAAACTACTGCAGCAAGATACTGACAACATTTAAGGAAAAACATAAAACTGGTGCAGATAAGGTAGGAAAATACACGTGTATTCAGAGGCACTAAGATGCCTACAGTCATCAGCCTTATAATTTAGATGTCTTGACACAGTTTTACTCCCAACTATTTGTAGCACCTTTTCTGCTATCCCTAAAATAAGTTAGTTTTATCATCAATAGCTACATGAAGTTTAGCTAGGGAGCTATAGTTTTGCCTCTGGATTTAGTTTGATAAAAAACCTGTTTCACAGGAAAGTAAATCACGTTGCCTAACTGAAATACAAAAGGTTGGGACTGAGCAGAACGCCATTTGCACTTCTGTTACTTTAAAAAATGTTAGTTCTTGACATCCAATTCCCGACCTGATCTGCAAGAGGTGAATTTGGTCTTACAGGAATGGCTTCTTTAGAGTACACCTGAACAAGGATAAGAACAAGGATAAGAGACCGGTCACTGCGCAGGCGCGGCTTTCCCTGCTTGTGGGCGGCTTCTGCTTCTGTTCACGGCTGGCTTTCAGTTCGCGGGTGGCTGGCTGCACTCCATTCGTGGGCGACCTGCCCTGCCCGTGGCGGCTTTTGCCCTGTCCGTGGCAGTTTTCTGCCCTGCCCACGGCGGCTCTGGCCCGCCCATGGCGGCTTGCCGTTCTCAAGGCGGTCTGCCCGCTAGGAGAGGTCCCCGGGAACCAAACCCGGGGCCTCCCATGTGGTATGCTGGTGCCCTATCCACTGGGCTATCGAGCCGGCCCCCTTATCCTCTTTTAACAATTAAAAGCCCTTGTCCGGATCCACATGTATAACACAGATAATAGCCTGCTTTCAGAAAAATAGTTTAACCATCATCATCATCAAACAGAATTAACAAATTGCTCATATGCCCATGCTAATATGCAAGGCAGTTTGTCCTTTATTTTTTAAATAGTTTTATATTTATTTTATACTGTTTTTCTGTTTGTTAAGGATACACCCATAATTCCTTAACTGAGGTGGGACTATCTACATTTCCCTACTGTAATTTCACATTTCTTCTCATTTTTATATCTATATAATAAAAGAATTCTTTTCTGTGATGGCTTAACATTATTTCCTTCACTTATGTGCATCTTCGCAAGATAGTGTTTGACTAATTTTCCATCATGTTTTTTCACTCATTCAACAAATATTCAAGTACTAGCCACTTTCCTAGTTTCTAAGGGTACTTGTGTGAACAAAACAGATAAAAATCCCCACCCTCCAGTTACCTACTTTCCAGGGGAGCTTATTTCATAACTGACCAATCGTTTTCACATTGTTATAACTTTAGGTGCCCCTTTAAAATAAAAATTCCCAGTTGATAAAAACACGCTATCTGCCCCTTGACTTTATCCATATGTCCTAGTCACAGACAGCATTTAAGAAATAACATTTATGAGCCGTTTATTTTGTGCCTGGCAATGTGCCAATCACTTTACATTTAGCTCATTTAATCCTCACAATAATTCTAGAAGGAGCTACTACTATAATCCCTATTTTACGGATTAGGAAAGTCAGGCTCAGAGAAATAAGTTAAAGGGAGGATACAAGAATAGATTCCACAACCTTGGAGTAACAACCATTTTATATTTCATCAGTTTATGCTTAAATTGTTGAATGTATGTGTAGGTTTGAGAGGAAACCTAGGAAGGGAGGCGTCTTAGGAATCTGACAGGGAGCTGAGATCAGTTTAAGCAAAGCCTTTATTGAGCGTGAGTTTAGCAGTCTGGCTGAGTCTGAACAGACTGCAGCCCAGAGGGGAGAGGCAGGAAAGTTTTTATAACCCATTTTGGGGCTAGACTACAAAGGTTTAGGCCAGGTTGTGATGACTTATGCTAGCTTTGTAGTTTTAGGGTCAAGACGTGATAACTCATGTTGACTTTGTACTTCTACCTGTGTCTTAGATGTTATCAACCCTCTGACATGGGTTGCTATTTTCTCAACAATAGGAATGTCCAGCTGCAGGAAAAGGGAGGGAGAGGGAGGGAGGATGGAGAAGGGAGGCAGGCAGGGTGGGAGCTCTGGGTTTAACAGTATCAATCAGTAAACACGTGCAATTTTAAAAATTCCTAGGCAGCTTGGTTTAAACACCAACTCTTTGGATTACTCTAGAAAAATCTAGACATTTCGATGGGAAGAGTGATAGGAAATTCATGGCTTTTGGGTGAGGTCAGGTAGATAATCTTAAGGGTGTTTGGTTACCATCCCAGTGTGGTTATCGCATCTAGTGAGAGAGCCCGACAGGGACATCAATCATTTCAGTTGGCTCTGGGACCTCAAACTGAGCTGCCTCAGAGATTCAAGCTCATCTGCAATGCTGTAGAGTTCCTTCAGGGTCCCAGGAATGGGAAGAGACGTGGAGGGGGCGGGGTAACTGCAGGCTGACCTGAAGGTTATGTTCAGGATGGGGTTACCAGAATCCAGAGTAGGGCGTCCGTCCCACTAGTCAGTATGAGGGGCTGTGACTGTAAAATTATATGATTTGGGGTGATGAAGTGCATCGTTGTATGGGGTGAAACCGCGCAAGGTCGTGGTGGGAGAAATGAATCACTCCCTTCCCTATCCTCTTACTCCATGGCCCCAGGATTCCCGTTTAACCCCCACTCCTCCTCCTTCCCCCATTTCCCTTTCTCACTTCTCCCCACCCGCCAGGCGTGCGCACGCGCAGAGATATTTCCAACGGGGAGCCCGAGATCACGAGGCATCGATCGACTCCGTGCTCGGTTTCTCGACTTGCCGGCGCTCGATAGAGGCGCCTGGCAGCGTTACTTCCGGTGTCGGCTCCGTTTCCGGCTTTCGGCCCCTAAGAGAGACGGCGCAGGCCTCAGGTGGGTTGGAACGCCTTTGACCTCGCTGTTTCGGTTTGGGGGGCTGCGGTTTGCAGTTTTGCCCGACCCTTCCGTGTCCGAGCTGGGAGCGGACGAAGCACGAAGGTGGGGTCGTGGTCCGCCCGTCCTGGGGTTGGCGGAGAGGTCGGCGAGGGGGCGAGGGAGGGATGGAGCCTGAAACTCCGGCTCCGGGAGGCCTCTGAATTTAGGAACCTTGCGCCTAGAGGGACGGAGCGGGGCCGGGGATGGTGTGGCCGCGCCTGTGG
>PVKH010038834.1:0-11267 GCA_004027955.1 Chaetophractus vellerosus | reverse complement strand
AGCTGTTGTTTTCTCCCTGGTGATTAAAGAAAATGATGAATGTAAATATTAGTAATAATATATATTATCTCATACAAAAGACAAGTTTAGAGAAATTTTAATACATGCTCTTATGTATTATAAGGAAATGAATGTAATTTACAAATCCATATAAATAACACATTGGAAATTCCACTAAACTGTAATATGCCTTAAGTCAGCCATGATTGAAATTGCATCTGACAGGGAGAGAAACAGTATTTCTCTTTCCAACAACTCCCTACATTGTCATCATGGCATGGTTGGGTAGTAGTGAGTGCCAGCTGAGGACCCTTCCCTCCTCAGTGTCACCATCTGGCTTTAGTTCTACTTCAATCAGTTTCTATTGGCTTTTTGATTTATGCTGGAATTCACAAGCAGAAATGAAGGAAGCTTGCCCATACATTTGAGATAACCTTTTTTCGACTTCATTTTTCTTCCTTTGAAACTTATAAAGAGAACTTGAACACTCAGAAGCCTTGGCCCAGTTAATTTTAGCTTCTCCAGCAGCAAAGGTATGTCTTCTTCCTGAAAAGTCCCACATAGTCTCTGGTAAACCATTATGTGATTAAATTCTCCCCTGCAGTTTTATAGTGTGATCAGGATGTTCATTTACATGGTGTCAATTTTCAACTGTTCTCTGTAGGTAAGTGATATTTTTTGCCTTCCTTAATCTTAATTATCAATCAAGGCCTTTCTTTTTGACCTTGAGTTTGTGCTATCTTATTTTTAAAATTTGATAACATTCTATATTTACTTTTGGTATCTCCACAATAAAACATTTTAATTTTTTTTAATTAAAGAAGCTTCAGATTACATAAATGTTACATTGAAAGTATAGGGGATTCCCATATACTTCCCCCCCCGCACTTTTCCCCATTAACAACAACTTTCATTAATGTGGTACATTTGTTATAATTGATGAACACATATTGGAGCATTGCTGCTAACCATGGTCTATAGTTTATATTATGGTTTACACTTTGCACAGTGCCATTTTATAGGTTTTGGTAAAATGTATAATGGCTTGTATCTTTCATTGCAGTATCATGGAGAACAATTCCAATGTCCCAAAAATGCCCCATGTTACACCTATTCTTCCCTCTTCCTCCCCTCAGAACCTCTGGTGACCACTGTCTTTATATCAATGTTACAAGTTCTTCCATTACTAGAATAATATTCAGTCCATAGTTCCATTCCTGCCTTATGTTTGTTCATTCCTCAATCTTGAGGATTTGGGGATGGTGATGTCCACTCTGCTTCCAATTGAGAGGTTGCTTAGATCCCACTGGTCTTGCTTGCAGTTGTAGATACTCTCTGTTTTTTGGGGATGTGCATTGTCCATCATCATCCTTTTTAGTTGTCCTGGGCAAGTCTGATGAACCAGAGAGTAGGTGTTGGCTGCAACTCTGCTGAGATTTAGGGCTCAACCAGCATATGAACAACCAGAAGATTTAAGTCTCTGGGACACATATTTAAAAGGTATAGTGCTATTATAGGTTCAAATAAAAGGGGCATAAGAGCCATGTGCAGGGAAATTATAAATGGGTCTAATTCTGATACATTGGGGGAGAGAGAGGGAAGAATAGGTGTAACATGGGGCATTTATGAATATATGATTTTCCAAGGTAAGATCCACTGACAGGTCTTGAATTCCTGGGATTGTCTGCACTGCCTATAGTGTCTAGATGTCTCTAGACTCCTCAGGCATTCCCCTGCTTGAGGCACTTTTTACTGTGGCAGTCAGTGAGATTGTTCTGAGACATGCATAAGTATAACCTCTGGAATGACCTCCCAACTCACTTTGAAATCTCTTAGCCATAAAAATTAATTTTTATTTAATATTTCCCCCTTTTTGTCTAGGTCTTTTTCCATGGTTAGTTGGTGCTTGGTAATAATTGCTCAGTGCAAGGGAGGCTCATCCCTGGGAATCATGTCCCATGTTGTGGAGAAGGTAGTGAGTTTATAAGCTGTTTGGCTTGGAGAGAGTCCACATCTGAGCAACAATGAGGTTTTCAGGAGGTAACTCTTAGGCAATATATAATACTCTGCTAAGCTAAGTTTCAATTGCATGAGAATGAGGTTCATAAGTACAAGCATCAATATCAAGGGCCTAGCACATTGGTTTGTCCTCCTTTGCTAGGCACTGCCCATGTACTCTAGGGATGCTTGCCACTTATTAGTGAATGTAGCAGGACTCCCAAGGATGGAATATAAGGCATTTTTAGGGCGTTGGAATTGTTCTGCATGATTTTGCAATGATGGACACAGGCTATTACACATTTTGTCTAAACCTATAAAAGTGTACAGTACAAAATGTAAACCATAATATAAACTATTGACCATGGATAGTAGCAATGCTTCAATATTTGTTCATCATTTGTAACAAATGTACCATTCTCATGTAAGGTGTTAATAGGGGAGAATGTTAGAATGGGAAGGGGTGGGGTATATGGAATCCCCTATATTTGTGATGTGACTTTTCTATAACCTAAAGCAACCTTGAAAATAAAGTGAACAAAATAAGACACTAGGAGAACATACAGAAGAAAATGTCACTGTGAATAAAAGATATCGAATCTTACAGTGATGAAAGACAAAGAAAAATTATTTCTTTATTATTTTTTTAATTTTAAAATTTTTATTTATTTATTTTTCTGGATTTGTTTTTGAGGTGGTTTTGGATTGAAGAAGGGTTGCAACTGACAGAGGAGGATCACTGGTGCAGGATATTAGTGGTAGGGGATACTGTGGGGAGGGGTGCACCTGGGGCATACATCTATGGAATATGTATATGTTCAAGTGATCATAGGGAGTTGGCTCAGTGGGTGGAGACCCAAAGAATAACTAAAACAATAAAACATTTTGTGTTGACATTGTTATGAAAGATGAATTGATGATAGTCCTATGAAAATTAAATAATTTCAGATTTCTATTCACTCTGAAAAAATCTGGAATAGTTCAAAGCTGGGCTTTAAAATATTATCGCATAATCCTCAGACTTCTTAAAGAAGTCACCTCTCTTTAATCACAGCCTGGTGATAATAAGCTATTCATTATAAATGTACCATTAGGGGAGATATTGTTAACACCACTCTACTTAATGGTCAATTTGTTGTTCCATTAGAAAGCTATTTTCAGGGTTTAATATATTAACATTCCACCTTATGGTAGATCTGAAAGTATGCACACAGCATTGAAGCCTACAAATAAGATTTCTTAAAAAATGAGTTGTTTTTGATATCATAGTGAGCTCTGTTATTAACAAAATACACATGCACAGATTCCTTTAAATTATTCAACAAATATTTATTGTTCATCTTCTATGTACCAGGAACGATATTCAGAAGAAGGTCCTGTCTGGTAGTGAAAGTATTTGCGTGTGTGTGTTGAACATAGAGTTTTAGAGGTGTTATGGACAATAGAGGTTTTCTAAATCAGTTTCTACATTGTTTTTAAAATGCAAATCTTAAGACCCAGGAAGAATATGTGACTTGCCTTGGATGTGGACCAAATGGACATAGCTCCCAGTCCAGCAATCTTTCCAATGTACCATGAAGTCCATACTGAATAAGTATACAGAGTTCTGCACATATGAATAGAGAGAAATTCGAAAAATTCTGGCTATTCATTTGTGTAAATCAGCAGCACAGGCTGCTTAATTATTCTTCTATAAGCAAACATTTTCTATAATGACTGTAGGCTGGCAATGAAGTAATGCCCCAATGAAGGTACTTAGTTGAGAGCAACCCAGTCACCAATAAGCAGGCAAACCAGCATAAAAAGGTGGAAGGACAAAGTCACTGCTCTGATATAATTTTCCTAAATGTCTTTAGACTTAGTACAAGAAATTCAGTGACAGACATGATCAACTTGAGATTGGAAGTAAATATATGCTTATTGGCAAGTCTGTTTCCTAGGGCACATGGTCATTTTCAAGTATTCTGTTACCAAAACTCTGTTAACATGAATCTCATGGCATTTATGATTGTTCATATGACTCAGACTTGATGAGGAGGGAGGAAATATACTTTCTAGGTATTGAAGCGGATCTTATATTTGAAAATCTCACCATAAATGCTCTAACTTCCACATCTTCCAAAGTCTTGAGGAAGGAATGAGACAATTCATCTAGTTTTTACTTAATTCATGAAGTATTTGCTTTTCAGCTACTGTCTCAGCACTGTATTAAAACCCTGTTACTTGGGAATAAAAGAAAATTACCTATAATCCCTTTCTTCAGAAAGTATATTATTATAATGGATTTTTTACTTTAGTTTGCCTTAGCTGCTGCCTGGAGAGAAGTTCATGTGCTTTAGAGCACCAGAGCTACTAAACCACTTCATCAGCAGGTGATACTCACCTTCTCCCATGAAGGAACAGGGTTGCTCCCAGCACTTGCTTCAAAAGAAAAGACAAAATGCTGTTGATTAAAACAACCTGTGATGAATTTCATGATTTAGAACAGGTGAAGAGGAAATTATTACTGATCTGGGGAGGGGGCGGTACGGATAAATGAATAAAATAAATCTTAAAAAAAATTATTACTGAGACAACTTTGGATAATTGTCCTGATATTGACCAGTTTTCTTCAAAAGATACTCCTCTATCTAAAACATTGTTCTGTCATGGAAAAATCATACGGATATAGAAAGTAGGGTGGTTTGGTAGATAATGAAAGATGTCATATCACATCTTAATTGGACCTCATGGAAGCTTCTTCCTTTAGGCTTCTCCAGTCATATCCATCTCCTCTTTATTCATAGCTCATGCTTTCTCACATGCTAATTAAGCCATAAAAAACAATAGTCATTACCACCTTCAACAATTCTTTATTGAATATAGTGTAGAAAGGCTGGGAACAAATACTTAGATGATCTTTAATATGTGTCTGATAGTGTGCAAGGCATTTTAAGTGATTTTAGAGAAATCTTGAAAGATTAGCTATCATTAAATGGTAGATTTCAATATTTTTTATTGTTAAATGGAGAATTTGAAAGTTAACTTACCCAAGTATTCCCCAAGGATAGTGAAAGAATTACTGTTTGCAGAACAGTTGATAGAAAGCATTGGCATGGATTAGTTATTAAAGGGGCACAAAAAGTGAAAGTCCCTGTTTTCCAAGAGATTGCATTATATTGGAGAAATATGTTTCACAAATATTACAATGCAAAAATATATGGATTATGTAATTAGCATGGGAGAAATTCAGAGGAAGGTGAGATCATGTATGCATGATAGAGTTAAGTAAGGTGTGGGAACTATTTAGGTACTAGAGATAAATCAGAACTATCATTTATAGAAAGCCTACCAGTATACCCAGTGTTGTAATTAAAGCTTCACATTAATAGTAAGTCCTTCAGTTGCCACCAAAAACTGAGGACAATCTCTCTATTACAATTTTACAATGGGATTTTGAGGCACAAGTAGGTTAAGTACATTGTCCAAGATCATATCTAATATGTGGTGATTGCATGGAAGTGTACTCACATGCTACACTGTGTATATCATAATTTGAGCCTACCCTTACACTAGACTTCTGTAGCTCAAGATTTATAATCTTCAAACTCTAGAATATTCTTGAATTCTTCCCAAATGTTCTATTAACCTTTTATTTTCCTTTCTAATTAATACCTGGCTACCCCTGGAGGACACTGTGTTCAATACAGGCCACTGTGGGGGAAGCTATGTTTGTTTTGTTTTGTTTTGTTTTTCCTGCACAATGCTTTAAATCAGGGCTTGAATATGAGAAAAGCATCCTCTTTTCTCCCTAAGATCATTTTGGATTCTCTGTCCTTTAAAAAATCCTGCTTTTTAATAATAAGCTTAATTTTTAGGGAAGCTTTGGACTTACAGAAAAATTACAACTAAAGTATAGGGAATTCCTTATCCACCTGCCCCCCCCCCGCCCCGGAGTCACACACCCCACACACATAGTTTCCCCTATTATTAACATCTTACATTAGTGTGGTACATTTTTTTTACACTTGATGTACCAATATCTAAGCATTGCTACTGATTAAAGTCTATACATTACAGTTTAAACTTTGTGCTGTATAGTTTTATAGGCTTTGCCGAATGTATAAAGTCATATATTTGTCATTACAGAATCATACAGAACAATTTTGCTGGCCTAAAAATGTCCTGTGTTCTACCTATTCATCCCTCCCCTTCCCCTCTGAAACCCTGGCAACCACTATCTTTATATCAATGTTACAAGTTCTTCTGTTAACACAAGATTAGTTATACTCATTTATAATTTCCCTTCTCATGATTCTTGTACTGCTTTTATTTGTATCCATAATTTTCAATATACCCATTAAATTTATCTCTCAGAGAATTAAATCTTCAGATTGTTCATATGCCAGTTGAGCCCTGAATCTCAGCAGAGTTGCAGGCAACTCCTGCTCTTCAGTTCTTCGGGCTTGCCCTGGACAACTAACAAAATGATGACGATGGACAAGTCCCATCCCCCCAAATAAGAAGTACCTACAAATGAAAGCAAAAGAATATCCTCCCATCTGCCCCATGGTATCTAAATCAAGGACAAATATAAGGGGGAAGTGTGACCATGGACCAAAGAAGATTTATTATTGTAGTTATTATCTTGTGTTCATGGAAAATATTGCTTTTTTGAAGCAAGATGTAATGGATGTTGAATGTGCCACCTAGATTCTAGAGAGAGATAATTTCCCAGCTACTAAGAGTGGTGGCAGGCCATGACTTTCAGCTGAATTCTTTTCTGGTAATTTCCCGTAGTTAAGGAAAATGGCCCAGTCTGGTCCAAAGTCTCTTTTCTAGGAACCCATCCTAGGACACAAGCCATAAAACTTGACTACTAGTTTTTGCTATTGTCTATCAATAATTGTTTACTGCTCCTTTTCTCTGAAGACTTAGAACTTGGATCAATATCTTCTTCTTTCCACCACTACTCTTTATTTTTGATGACTTCAACATCTGTGCATTGGAGTCCTCCAACATTCTGTCCTCTCTCCCTTCCAAGTAATTTTTACTCTATCATACCTCAGTAATTCACTCCAATGTTACTATCTCCTTTATTCCCTGCCCCCCCCACACACACACCTTTTTTGTTAAAGAATGTCTTGAGTTGAAGCTGGGCACATAGATAATAAGATAAGTTCTATTTCTCAGCCTCTCCTGCAACTAGGTGTGGCCACATTAGGCCAATGGGACTAAGTGGAAAAGTTCTGTGCAACTTTTTGGTCAGGAACTTTAAAAAATGGTTGTTTAATCTCCTTTTTCTCATTCCTTCCTCTGTAGGGTGGGTCACATATGTGGTATTGGTGAACAAGTTACAACTGTACAAATCTTGAAGCATGGCAAAGAAATTAGATAAAAGAAATGTGGATCCCCTGTGACTACCAGGAGATGTGGTCAGGGAATAAAGGTTTATGCCATGGCTTTGTAGCCCATTGTAAAGACTGGCTTTTCCTAAGAGTGAAATTTGAGCCATTGGAAAGTTTTGAATAAAGGAGTAATCTGATCTAACTTTCCTTTCAAAACAATCTCTCTGACTGTTTTATTGAAAATAAAGTGTACAGAGGGAAGGAAGGAAGTGGGGGTACTATTTAGGAAGATTTTGTAGTGCTCTAAACAAGAGTTGATGGTGGCTGGAACTATGACAGTCGTAGCAGAAGTGTTTAGAAATAAGTCAGAAACTGAAAATATTTTTCAGGGATAACCCATAGGATTTCCTGATATAGAATGTTAAAGAAGGAGAGGAACCAAGCATGAATCCAATGATTCTGACCTGTTCAATGGGAAAGATAGAGTCCCCATTAACTGAGATGGAAAATATTTTGAGCAGAACACATGGCTTGGAAAAAAATCAAAAGTATACTTTAGGACATGTTTCATTTGAACTGTTAATTATACATCCAAGCTAAGTACACAGTTGTATATCTAGATGTATATGTTAATGTGAGTGAAGACTCCATGGGGTCATATTTGAGTATACTGGAAGTTGTCTATTTGTATTTGCTCTTTTTATTTATCCCTTTTTCATTCACTCTTCATCCCTTCATAATTTGTCTCCTTTCTTCAGCATCTTCTTGTTCAAGTTTCAGCAATAATCTCCTAACAACTTTCTCCATGTTTTGCATTTAATCTTCATTTTAGTCAACTTTTCTGCTGAATTACTTGCTTTTCATCATCTTTCTCTGTTGCTTTAGATCTGATAGAAAATACCCATCTGGCTTTCCTCTTATGATTCATAACCACTTTCTTCAGCTCCTGTTTCTCTGCTGAAATGTTAAGTGTTGCCCAAGGAATTACATTTTCCTTGTCTTCTTATTCCCGTTGTCATAAACTTTAATGCCTTTAAGAGCAAGGCAGCAAACAAGACTGTGAGTGAAATAAACCTCTTATAAGAAAAGAAAGAAAAGAAAACATAATGTAGAGGAGACTGTGACAACCTGCAAGGACATGGCTTATCTGAAGAAATTCAAATGCAAAATTTTAAACACTATGCAAATGAATAAAAATTTGTCAGTGGATTACCAGGTTTCAGATCACGGAATCACCATTCTCCCTAAATAATCTCTCTCCTAATCTGAATTAAACGATCACCTTTGTGCAGATGACTACAAATCTTGAGAAAATTATATGCTCTTTTACCCTAAAGATGCAGTACTTTCAGAGGGATTTCCAACTTTAAGCTGTAAATCTACACCCTTGATATCTTATAAGCACCTCAAATTTAACACATTACAATTTGGAATACATAGTCTTTCTTGGAAAAATCGCCTCTCTTCTAATATCTCCTAACTCAATTGGTGATAAATTTTCCAGACTTGAAAACACGAAGTCAACTTCAATAATAAAGAAGCAACAACTCCTGCTGCTTCTTTATTCACCATTTGATCATCGTTCTCTGTCTTTGATTCAAGTATTTTGCTGTCTCAGAGAGGCTTTCCTCAAGATCTTGGAACTGGATAAAGAAGATTGACTTCTGAGGTATGTGTTAGATGAAAATCTGAGATAAGCACAGTTATCTTAAAGAGATAGAAAGGCAACCATATCTGGGAGATTCTTAGGAAATTACTAGCATCTTTGTGCCATTTGAAAGACATCCAATGAAGCCTAAGGAAGGTGAATCACCAAGGCAAGTATTGGCACTGTCCATCTAAGGATTGCCACCAAAATATTCAGTAATCTGGTTTCTTTAGCAATGCCTAATGTGAGATGGATGTGTTAATCTATTTTATGCCTGATTCCATTAAATATTTAATTGATATAGTTCTCTTTATTCTGTATATTTATGAGGTAATCTTCTGACCACTATATATTTTTCACTGGAGGCTTGTTTACTGGGAGAATTTCATGGGGAGACAGATTTCTTGTTCAATCCTTATAACAATTATTTCTCATCAAGAAAGCAAGAAAGAAAGAGAGAAAGGGGAAAAAAGAGAGAAAGGAAGAAAGAAATTGTCATACTTATTGCAGTTTTCTTTGTATTTTATCAGAGAATTCCCCATGGAGAGATAGGGTGGATAATGAAAATTGAATAATCAGCTTTCTGAGAGACAGTTCCCAAGGAAAATTAATGAATTTGTCCCTTCTTTTAATATAATGTCCTCGTGAACTTGGTAATGTGAGGTTCCTAAACCTTCAAGTCATAAGGCCAGATTTGAGTTAGTACCAAAAAATAAATGGTGCTCTATAAAACTTCCTTCAAAATTGGCAAACACATTCTTTTGTGAAGATTTTTTAAGCATTTATACTTTACAGCTTTTACAGTCTACCTATCTCTTATATCCCTACACACGTTTCCATTTCACCTGCTGCTGTCAAACTTCTAGCTATGATTATTTCTGCCCTAGTTTATTGCAAATAGCCTGCTAAGTGTTCTTTTTCCCTCTCACTATCTTTAATTTGTCCTTTGCTGCCATGCAGAACTTACAAATGTAGATAATATCCTCATTTATATCTTTCCAGGTCAAGAGCTTTTGAAATAGCTTGGGCCCAGAGCACAGGGAAGAGGAGTGAGGAGTGAGCCACAATAGCCGCACGCAGTGACCCCCTCTGAGAAGGGCCCAGACCATCCTCAGTACTCAGAATCCATGGAGGTTTCCTTTTTTCCCCAAGGTACATGACCACACGTTAGTTATAATCCCAGTTTAGGACAAAATGAGTTTCTTTTCTCCTTTGAGGCAGAAAGATAAACAATCCAGGTTGAGAATCAAGCTCATTAAGCATGAACTTGAAATATTTGCTTTGTCTTCAGCAATGTTTTTCATTTTCTTAAGAACACCTTTCAAGGGTATTTATTTTAAGCAACACTACCTTGATCGAGTCTCTAACATTAAAGTCATATATTTGTTCCATATGGTGAAGTAAGGATTGTGCATCTTAGTGTCTAATAATTATGTACAGGTACTAATTTAAATCAGATATAAACTATCAAATGTTTATGACATACACTGCAATGTAAAATCCTTCTTATAGCCTTATGCATAGAAAGATGAGCACTTTGTAATGCACTAAGCTCTGGAGTGAATGTAACATCACCACGAAAGAGAACAGTGAAAGAATATAAGATAGTACATTTTAGTAAAGTTAGAGTTTGCCAACTTTGATACTCTCAGATTAAAAAAAAAAAAACTGAGATGAAAGATTTTAAGTTTATGAGTGCTCACTTAGAACCACAAATCTTATCATTATTAATAGAAGTGCAAAATGTGACCTCAACAAAATTTATTTGCACTGTATGTGATTTGCCTTGTAAAGTATGTGGTTTTATTCAATGTTGTTTGCTCTTTCTTCTGTGCATCCTCAAAAGGCAAAACTGACTGATGGCTATATTCTGTGCTTTCAGGACATGCAAGGTAAACAAGTTTTACTGTTATGATGGAAGCTTAGGCAAGGGGGAGATGTACAGGAGGTACAGCTGCAGATTAAACTAACAGATACCATTGTTCATTTTATTTCCCTAAAGAATAGACCAGAATCATGCAAATTAAACATTATAAAAATTAATGATATGGTCATAGTAGGAAACAATAGTATCTATCACCAACCTGAAGGGCTAAAAACTTTAAATTAGGCTTTGATTGTCCTAAAGTCAAAGACAGGTCTTTCTTTGAGTCAAGTCAGTTCATAGCATAATACAACTGTTCTGGCTTTCTCAGTACTGTACCTCTGACTGAGTGTGATGAAGGGGCTGAGAAATTGCTGTGATGTATAATAGTGCCTGCATCTAAAGCAAATTTGTCTGCAACCTCTGGGCT
>PVKH010038833.1:0-11267 GCA_004027955.1 Chaetophractus vellerosus | reverse complement strand
CCTTTACGGAAAGTAAACCTCATATATATGCAGAACCGTCCTGTGCTTCATTTGATTTTGTAAGATTGTTCCTTTTTAAACAGAGCAAGTATATTTATTCTACTGTGAACCATTTAATAATTGCATGCAGTAGCTGAGCTCCAGGGATATATTTGCAACAGAGTTGTGAAATTTGCAAAAGGAATGTGTCATTTCCTCCTGGCTTGCAAGAAGAGAAATGCAGATGACCAAACAAAATAATAGAAGAACCCAAGTTGCAAAAGGTAGAAAATAACGCACGTTCCATGAGCAACAATAATGTGCACAACAAATACAGCTGATTTTGCTGTGCGGTATCAGAATCTAGCATGACATGTTTTCTCTTTGCTGGCACTCAATAAATATTGATTGGCTGGTTGATGGATGAGAGGCAGGCATTGGCAGCCAGGCCGCGATGTTAAGTGGCCTTGACACCTGTCCATCTTAGGGCTGCCTGGCTTTTCACAAAGTTTGCAGCTCACACTTTGTCAATAATCTTCCAGCCATGCTTGGTTTTAGGTCACTGTTTGGTGATGCATTGCAGATCTGTATTCTGTTAGTGTGCCGTTGTCCATAAAAATCCCTCTTGCGTAGCGTTTCTTTGACAGGCTGAAATGTCGTCCTCGCCATCAGCAGTATATATGGAGCATCACAGGGTGCAGCTCGCTCCATCTATTAAGCCTTAAAGAGTAAGAGATTCTGGATTAGATGCAACTCCTGGCTGCACAAGTTCCCTATAAATTCAGGAAGAGAAAAGACATTTATCACTCAAGCAACCAATGTGGGGGAAGAGGAAGTAAAATGGATGCAGAAGAATATTTATATTTATGTGAGCCAATTTGATTGATAGCATTAGTTAAACCTTCAAATAAGAAAAATTTTCAGTGATTAACATTTTTTTTCCTTATTAAAAGTCATATTTCATTTTGAAGAACCCTAAGCAACAGGCCAAAAAAGAACATTCGAGAAAAATTGCCCTCATTGGTTGACTGTTTCCACACTGATGTAAACTGATACTTCACCCTGGTGACACAATGGTTTAAAAATAGATGAACATCTTTCCTGTCTGTCTTTATGGACTAATTCTGAAATCTCCTCCTTGATAATAAAAGTCAAACTGCGTTCAAAGGCCTCATCTAACTTTTCATGTGAGCTTTGAGACGACCTTATAAGCTCATATTAGCTCAAAGTTTGCAACCAACCTGCTCTGTATTCAACCAGACCACAGTAAAACCCAAACGGGTTTTATTTTGTTAGTTATTCCAAGTCGTCAAGAAATACCACCAAGTCTTTTATTTCGATTTGCCTACTTGGATTAGACAAGTCTCATTATTTAAATTTTCCTGTCAGCTAAAAAAAAAATAGACATAATACGGGATGTATTATGGATAAAATTATAAAGATCGTAAAAAAATACTAATGTGTCAGCATAACCATTTCTACTTGGGAAGCTAATGCTGTACGTTCCATGTAAAGGCATTGGTGCAAAAGAATAAATAGATGGCCTGACCATTCATTCACCCATCTTTCTCAGACATCCATGCTCTCATCTGAACTTTTGACAGAAATGAAGTAACAGCTCAAGGTGAAACTTTCCGGCAAGAGTCGACTGCCTGTGTTTTTCTGCCCTGCTGACAGAAAGAGGAGTTATATCCAAAGATAGCCTCTAGGCATAAGGCAAGGTTGATGTATTAGGAAAATTAAAAAGACCTCAGAAAGAAGAGCCTCCTCGCTTCTGCAGAAAGGACTGGGTGCTTGACGGAAGCCCCGGGGTTTTCCATGAGAAGCACCTTTGCACATGCTCACCTCCCTAAACCAGTAGCCTCTTGAGACCCCAAAGTTTTACCCCGTAGAGCTCATTGAACATTATCCAACAAACATGGTTGATGGAAAACTAGCTAGGGAATCTCTGAATTTCAGAGAAACTTCTTTTTCTAAACATATGGCTCAAATGACAGCAATCTGTTACAATTTTCTAAGAGACCATTCTGGGGAGACTGGAAGGCAAAGACAGCCTCCTCTCCTTGAATTTAGCCAACATACCTGCTTGTTTGCTGACTGAATCTGCCTAATGCCCAATATCTCTGTGGGTCAGAAGCTCTGAAACACTATAAGGCATCGCTTTCGGACATGGAGCTAAGGAGCCAATTGAAGCGACCAACCAGAGGACCAATATCCAGGAAAATATGAGTCTAGGAGAAGATAAAGAAGAGAGGAAGAATCTAGTCTGGACACAGTTGAAGAGATATTAAACTGAAGACACCACTGTCTGGTTTTCAAAAACCTACAGTAAACATGGTTCTTAATGGTGAAACTTTGATAGCATTCTCTTTATGTCTGCAGCAAGATAAGAATGCAACCTACCATCTTCCTTCACAACTTTTGACAGGTTTATATTTTACTCTAGAGACAGGAGGGAGTTCCTGAAAATTCTTAAGAAAGTAAAGTGGTCAAAATGAAAAGGGATTGGCAGAAAAAATTTCCTGACATTCCAGGGAGCAAGTCCCACTGGCTGAGACAATTAGGAAGGCAGCCAAGTGGAGAGAGGGGAAGGCATTGGAGGCAGTGGGAACAGAATATACAAAGGCCCCGGGTTGTGGAAAGACGTGGTGTCAAGTGAACAAGTATAGGGAGCCTCCATTAGTTGCTTATAATTAATTAGTGTCGCCTAATTTAGCAATAAAATGTTTCTCCCATGTGTTCCTCTGGAGAGCCCCTGACATTCATCTCCCCACCTAAAGGCCAAAATGAAGGAAAGGGAATCGTTATTCACTGCCTTACATTTCTTCAGACCATCGCTCACGCGTGTGCCCTCTAGTCTTTAATAAGCAGTTTTAGGGCACTGGTGGGCTTCTCGCCTTCTGGGAAGGTGGTGGAGTGACTCAGTGAGCTTTGCTCTCAGGCCCAGCTCAGCCACTTTACTACTGTGCGCCTTCAGGCAAGCGCTTGGCCTCTCTGACATCTGCCGACAAGGAGTCAGTAGTGCCCACTACAGCTGCTTGGGAGGATGGAAAGGCAGGACGCAAGCAAGGCCCGGAGCACAGCGCCCGGGAACTGAATCACTGCCCCGTAAGGGATGGATGCTGTCTTCCCCAGAGCTCCTTCGGCTCCTGGGTTTCTGCATCCGATCGCACCTCAGTCACGACGTCTGGGCTCTGCGGCTGCGGAAGGCGCTGACGGTTCCAAGTGAAGCCTAATCGCACTTGTCAGGTCTCAGAAAGGAGATCTGGCCAGGATTGATTTTTTCAATATATACTTTTTATTAGACCAGTTGTGAGCTTACAAAACAATCATGCCTAATGTGCAGAGTTCCCACACCTCACCCCTCCACCAGCACCTTGCGTGGTTGTGGGACATTTGTTACAGGTCATGAAAGAGCATCATCAGACCGTTCCCACTGACTACGGCCTACAGCTTACTTCTGGTATAGTTTTCCATACCGTCCCCACCCCCCGATGAACACCGTGTATTAGTAGAGTAGTGTATGTTTGTTAGAGTTCACGACAGAACACTCTCATATTTGTATTGTTAACCACAGTGCAACATCCACACACGGGTCTCTGTGTTATACAGTCCCATGCCTTGTACAATCCATCCAAAGTGTATACTCGGTAGCTCTGTTTCATCCCAAAGTTACTTTTTGAACATTTTCCTTCGTCCAAAAGAAAAAATCCCATACCCCCCTATTACTAACCCTCAGCGTCGATTTGGTACCTTCTTTGACACTGAAGCAAATATTGCTGTTAACTCTAGTCCATAAGTCACATTAACTGTATTTGTCCCATGCATCGCCGTATTCTCACCACCTCGTAGGAGAGATGTACATTTGTTCCACTTCATAGGAGAACATTCTTGTATTTGTATTGTTAACCACAATCCTCATCCACCTCCAGGTTCACTGTGTTATTCAGTCCCTAGATTATTCTCTAGTTTTCTTTCAATTGACATTTACATCCCTAGACTACCCCTTTCAGCCACAATCCCATTTATAAACCAGGAGTGTTAGTTTTACTCACTATAATATGTTTTCATCAACTCTATCCATTCCCACACTGTTACAGTCAAGACAATTAAAAATTCTACATACATTAAGCATCAGTACCCCTTCTCAGCCCTCATCCTATCTCCTGGTAAGCTATACTCAAGATTTTAACCCCATGTGTTTATTCTTAGTATTTAGTTCATATTAGTGAGACAATACAATATTTGTCATTTTGTGTCTGGCTTACTTCACTCAGCATAATGTCCTCAGGGTTCATTCATGTGATCATATGTGTCCCAACTTTATTTCTTCTTATAGCAGCATAGTATTCCATCGTATGTATGTACCACATTGTGTTTATCCATTCATCGGATGATGGACACTTAGGTTGATTCCATATTTTGGCAATCGTGAATAACGCCGCTATGAACATCGGTGTGCAGATGTCTGTTCCCGTCACTGTTTTCAGTTCTTCTGGAGCTGTTCCTAGTAGAGGGACTGCCGGGTCACACAGCAGTTCTATATTTAGCTTCATGAGGATCAGCCAACCTGCCTTCCACAGAGGCTGCACCATTTTACAGTCCCACCAACAGTGGAGGAGTGCTCCTGTTTCCCCATATCCTCTCCAGCACTTGTTTTCTGTTTTCTTTAATACTAGCCATTCTATGAGGTGTGAGATGATATCTCATTGTAGTTCTGGTTGGCATTTCCCTAACAGCTAATGATATTGAACATTTTTTATGTGTTTATTTGCCATTTGTATTTCCTCTTTGGAGAAATGTCTCAGTCTTTGGCCCATTTTTTAATTGGATTGTTTGCTCTTTTATTGTTAAGTTAGTATAATCTCTTTATATGCTATGTAAATCAAACCCTTATCGGATATGGGATTTCCATATATTTTCTCCCATTGAGTGGACTGCCTTTTCATGCCAGTATTGATTCTTAAACAATAATGAAATTAGTGTTTGATCGAATTAGATATGGGATTGATTTTTAAACTTTTACTTAAATATTTATTTGCTTGGCATGAACCAAACAGCAAGCACATCAGCCAAATTTAATATCAGTATCCACTAAAGTTCCACTCTAAAATATAAATGCATATATATAAAGTATATATATGTATTTTATATGTGATATATATTTTATATAAGTATATACATTTAGATATATAATACTTTGGGTGTATATATAAGTATATATTTTATAAATATATGTCTATGATTATAAACATAAGTATATGAGTATGAATACATATTTAAATGCATATATTTAAAATATGCACACACAAGTTAATATAAAATACTTTATATATATTTATGGAGAGAGGTGAAGAGAGAGAGAGGCATATGTGTGTGTATTTCAATGTGTGTTTTGGGTTTTTTCCCCCCTTGAGATGGTTCCCTCAAATGTTTGCTCATTGTTTGCTCATTGTTTTGCTCATTGTCTGCTCGTTATCTGTTTGTATTTTCTTTAGGAGGCACCGGAAACCAAACCCAGGGCCTCCCATGTGGGAGGCAGGCACGCAACTGCTTGAGCCACATCCTCTCTCTGCGCATTTGTTTTTGCTTATTGTCTGCTCATTGTTTTTGCTCATTGTCTGCTCGTTGTCTGCTCGTTGCTTTTTGCTTGATGTCTGCTCATTGTTTTTTTTTAATTTTTTATTTATTTTTTATATATCTATATATATTTTTAGGATATATTGATTACATAAATGTTACACAGAGATTCCAGGAGTACCCATATGCCATCCCCCCACACCTCCCACAACCCCCCACATACACATCCCTCATCAGTGTGGCATAACGCCTGTGATAGATATACACATTTTGGGGCTTTGCCATCAAGCATAGATAACAGTTCAGACTGTAGACGACCCTCTCTCCCATACAGTTCCACATGATACATGATGTTACAAAATGGCCTACATCCTCCATTGCAACATCACCCACGACAATTCCCAGGTCCCAAAAAAAAACCCGCATTACAATTGCCCTTCCCTCACCATGCTCCCAAAGTGTCCAGTGACCCTGGCTCCACATAATTTTGCAATTTCTTTCATTGCATATATCACAAGTCTATAGCAGGGCACCAACAAGTCCATTCTAGTCCATAGTTCTTCCCCCAATCCCGAAGAGTCTGGGATGGTGATGTCCCCTCCACCACCAAGTGAGAGGGGGCTTATATCCTATGGATACGGTGGAAGAGATTATCCTGCCTGCAGCTGCAGGCTCTCTCCATTCCCCAGCATAGCCATCGTCCATCATCAACTCCCAGCTAGGTGTCCTGGGTGAGTCCATTGAGTTGTAGCATAGGAGTTGCAGGTCCACAGAGTCTCTGGACCCAGTTGGCACATGGACAGCCCATAGTCTCCGGTCTATGGAAGTACACCAAATATAGGTTTGAATAGAAGAGACAGATGGATCATGTGCAGTGAAGACATATTTCGGTCAGACTCTGTCACTCTCAGGAGCAAGGATTCCAAATTAGGGCCCACTAGTAAGGTGCCAAACTCTGGGAATATCTGCCCTGATGTAGGACCTGGATATCTATCTCCAAAGC
Organism: Chaetophractus vellerosus; assembly: GCA_004027955.1. Taxonomy (NCBI): domain Eukaryota; kingdom Metazoa; phylum Chordata; class Mammalia; order Cingulata; family Chlamyphoridae; genus Chaetophractus; species Chaetophractus vellerosus. The sequence goes on along the minus strand of PVKH010038833.1, from coordinate 4,705 downwards.
CCTCCGGAGGCCCTCTGTTTGGGGTGATATCCATATTGGAAGCCTAGGAGGTCCTACTGGGATTTGCATACGTGTTACCTCTGGGTTGACCTCCCGACTCACTTTGATGTCTCTTAGCCCTATGAACTCATTTGTGTTTACCATTTCCCCCTTTTATTTGAGGTCTTTTCCCAGTCGTACTGCCTGTTGGCATTTGTTAGTAATCCCTTGTTGCCAGGGAGGCTCATCCCCGGGAGTCATGTCCCACGCTGGGAAGAAGGTAATGTATTCATATTCTGAGTTTGGCTTAGAGAGAGGCCACATTTGAGCAACAAGGAAGTTCTCCAGAGGCAACTCTTAGGCACCCCTTAACACTAGGCTATTTCAATTTCAACAGCAATGACTCATAAGGCTAGTCATCAATACCAAGAGCCCATCAATGGATCATCCTCCTTTGCCAGACCCTGCCCCTGCACTCAGGGGATGTTGCTACTCCTCTGGAAAATATTACAGAGATCTCTAGGATGGGAATTCAGTGTTCTCCCATTTACTGAGTAATACTTCACCCCATGACCATGTCCCATGAGCCTTTGAACAATTATGTATGACTTTTATGTATGTTCAGGTGGACTTCCTCCCATGCACTCCCAACCTTGACACCCCCCCTCCAATGCTCCTCTCCCATCCACATTGTGAACCTTCTGTGATCCATAACCTTTTCACATGTGGAGCCATCACAGTAGCCAATTGTAATGAATAGGAAAATGAAATAATAATAGTATTTAAATGTAAGAGTTAGAGTATAGGTGCTTGTCTTTTTTTTTTTTTTTTTTTTTGGTCTTCTTTTAGGAGGCACTGGGAACAGAACCCAGGACCTCCCATGTGGGAGGCAGGTACTCAACCGCTTGAGCCACATCCGCCCCCCCCTCAGTGCTGTTTTATTGAGCATTTCTTCAGCATATGGAATAAGAAGGTAGCCAAGAAAGCCACACCCAGAGAGACTCCCATCTAGTTAAACCATAAGGAGGGACTTTCTCAAAAATCTCCCATGTGGTTTACTGAAAGCTTAAAGACAAGCAAATAATGGTTTGCTCAGCATTTTTAAGTTTTCCACAAATCTCAACTACAAGTTTTACTTGTGTACATTAAACAGATTTCAACCTTGTTCCAAAGGGGATTTTGAGCCCATGAGATGTACAGCCTTTATGGAAACAGGATTTACTTTCACTCATACAGAAAAAAGAAAATGATTTTTTTTTTCAATCCTTGACCACGATTTTTTTTTAAGAGCTGGTAAAATAGATTTGCTTGCCCCCAACAGGTTGCCCCAGACAGTGTACTAGTTGACATTGCAGAAATCAAATTCTCCAGGGAAATGCAGCAAATAAGCTCCTTCACCCACATTTCCTCTGTTGTAAGTCACAGTTTGAACAGTGGGTGGAAAGACCTGCCTCGTTGCTGGTCCCCTCCGAAGGCTGCCTCCACAGTGCCCCCCGGATGTGGGAGCGTGGCCCATTTAATCCTCCAGCTTCTCCATAGACTATGAAAATGGACTTCCCAGGGGGTGAGGCCAGTAGTTTCCCATGCCTTGAACCTTTTGAATCTTCCACACCTTGAATCCTTTCTGAGGCTAAAAACACAGCATTCTGATTGAGTTTATGCTCAGTCAGTTATCTCTTGCTGCTTAACAAAACACCCCAAAACTCAGTGGCTTACAAAAGAGCAAAAGTGAATTTGTTCACAGTCCTGTAATACGAGCAGGGCTCAGCAGGTCTATTCCACCCCTTGACTGGGTGATTTGGCTGCAGCTGGAGGATACAAGATGGCCCTCACATTTCTGGGGCCTCATCTAAGGTGCTTGGAACAACTGGAGACAGCTGGGCCTCTCTTTCCATGTGGTCCCTTCTCACTTGTAGGCTGGCCCAAGTTCCTCTACGTGGCATCTGAAAGCAGAAGCTTCTGGGCCTTTTAAGCATTGACACATTCTCCTTCTGCTACATTCTGTTGGTAAAGCAAGTCACAGGCCAGCCCAATTCAAGGTGAGAGGAAGTGTAGAAAAAGGAGAAATATTTGAAACCCTTTGGTATGGGGTGGGGGGAGAGGAAGAGCCGGCAAAAGAGAAAATTAATAAAATTACAGCATCTATTGCAGAGACTATTCTATTAGATGAGCCCTGAGAAGGCCTTGCTCAGAACTGTTAGACAAGGCAAGCTTTGGAAAGATCATCTAAAGCCTGAGGTCCTTAACTGGGCACCTGTAGATTAGCCTCAGAGGCTCTCGGGGCCCCTTGAAATTATCTGCAAAATGTCTCTGGCTTATGCTTTTTTGTTTTGTTTTGTTTTTTTTCCTGGAGATAGGTGGGAATCTACAGCATTCAATATGTCCTCAAAGGAGGCAATAACCCAAGTGTAAATAACCGTAATCCCAGTACATTCTGCATACTAAACCACCTTAAAAATAAGCAGCAGCCCAGAATGCCAGCACTTCAATAAAACCAGAGCAGGTCCAACAAGGACAAACCTGTCTTACACTGGGTAAAGTTCCAGCGGGTAAACAACCTTTTAGAGTGTTTTCCACAGAAGACACTTAGGATTTTAACGTAAAACTCAAAGTTGAAGGTCAAAAATGTTCTGAGAAGCCTCTTTTACGGTAAGAACAACCCAAAGTCAAGCAGGCACCCGGGGGAATGAGTTGGAGGAGTTGGGATATACGGACAGAGCCCAGTGCAGACTGGGTGGGCCACGTGCTGGCTCATGCTAGCTGAAGCACTGAAAAGAACCAAATTGCTCCCAGTTGATAGAATTTAAGGAACCTCTTCCAAATACTTTTAACACTGCATCCAACTTGACTTTATTTTCCTCTGCAGCCATGGGACCCGATGTGCAGGGGAAGTTTCAGCTGCCGCCAACAACAATATCTGCGGGGTCGGAGTAGCATACAACTCCAAGGTAGCAGGTAAGCGGTCCCGTGCCAAACAGCTGGCACCACGCCAGGCAGCCCGTCCCAGAAGGCATTGCACACCGGTCCCCAGCCTGGCCAGAGCACGAAAACTCCCACTGGGGAAGGAGGGTTGGGACTCCACCTGCACAGCAATATAAAAAATTTGCACATTTCTGAGTTAAGTGTACTATAAATGCAGATGGGAACACATAAGCACATAACTTCGTGGGTTTTCACAAAGTGGCCACACCCATATAGCCAGCAACCAGATCAAGAACCAAAATATTGCCAGCACCCCAGAAGCCCCACTCCTGTCCCCTCCCAGTTCCCACCCAACCACACAGAATAACCACTATCCTGTTTTCCAGCAGCAAAAATTGGCCATTGCCAGGTTTGGAACTTCATGTAAATGGAATTGTACAGCCTGTACTCTTTTGTATCAATAGCAATAACTTTTTAATGCGACTTAATTACGGGCTATACAAAAGCTGTGTACAAATTATTTGTAAATATAACTCAGAGGCCTTCTAAATGTTTTATATAATTTATTTCATCTTTAAGGAAATGTAGTTTTATATAATATTTATATTATATTACATTATATTATATTTATAACTAAATGTTTTCTTTTTTTAAGATAACTTTATTTCAAATTCAAAAAATTAAATTCAACTCAACAAGTTATGGAAGCATTACTCCCCAAAATTTCTTTCCAGGTATTTTTAACTCATCTAATCCCAACTACTAACTCATTTGTTCCTCTAGTGGAAGAATGTTTTCTTAAAGTTCCAGTGGGTAAGATATTTAACAATTTCTTTCTTTGGGGGCTTTAGAAATAGGGGCGGCAGGTCACTGGAAATTTAGAGACCAATAGCTGCCTCCACTCCGGGTAGAGAGAGAAAGAGAGAACGAGCTGTTCTTAAGCAACAAGACGCCTGAGAATGAAGTGGCTCCTGCTTCGTTCCAAGTTTTACATCAAATAGATTCTTAATTTATTCAGGCTGAGTCACTCAACCTTGTTTTCCCTTTTTTACAACAGCAGTCTTCATTTCTTTTCTCCTAGCGATTTAATGGAACCATAAACATATTTTGTGCTGACACTTGCATTTCCAGGGATCTAAATAAAGCAATAACAACCTATACAAACTGGCCCTTAACTGCTTTCAACACTGTGAGAGGTGTGCCTGTGTGAAACTTCACAAAACAATACTTCTGGAGGGTTAGACGAGGCTTTGCCCCTCGGGTTTCAGTTACTTTGTGTGCATCGAAAATGCTGGCATTAAAATGTCAGGGGCCATTATGAGCTCAGGGGGAAAGAAGAGCACTTGGTTAATATTTTATAAGCCAGGCTCATTCCTAGTGTAGTAGCTGAGGGAAGGCCAGGGCCCTCCTTACAGAGTAGAACTGGAGGCAACTGGAAAATTCACAATGGTTTACTTCAAAATAGTTTTGAAGGCTCTGCAAACCTAGAGCAGCTGGGTTTCGGACAAAGGGGTTTGTAGAATTACTTCCTTCAAACGTGAAGCCTTTGCGGCAGCTACTAGCTATCTGGAGGCCCGTTAAGGGTCCCTTTCACCACCTGTTCTTTTACCTTTTCTCTCTCATTATTTGCTCTTTGAAAGCACCTGAGCTACTCATCAAATATACCTAATTCTCCTGCTCTCCTGTTTGGAGTCCCCAAAAGCCAACCCTGAGACAAGGATTTGAGAGCAAGCAGGTGATTTGGGGAGGTGACTCGCAGGAAGCTAGAGTGAGGGACTGGGGAAGGTAAGGAAGCAGAAAAGAG